>CAIGRQ010090678.1:0-13503 GCA_903798375.1 Fraxinus sp. D2006-0159
TCAAAATACATCTTTTTATCTCCTTTTAAATCATACATTTTTCAATAAAACAATATTATACGTATCCAAAAACTTTTCCTTCATTTTTAACCAAATATTTTTCATTAATTTACTATTACAAAATGTATTCTATACTAAAAATGGGTGCTCAAACGTATGAAAAATCACATAATTTTGTTGATCAAGCCAAGGCTAATGATCATGTGGGGGTGAAATCATCACGAACAAAAACTCGTACAAATCAAATCTCGCGCTCTTGCGGAACTGCTGAACCTAGGCACTGATATCACTTGTTGTGAAACCAACCACCGGATTGAAATGTTGAAGTTATATGACAAATAATGAAGTATTAGATCAAACATAAGAATAATAAAGACAAAAAAAAATATGATAGATGAATTAAGAGATTTTATTGATTCAAGAATAATGGAGAAGAGAGAAAATTACAATGGGTCCTATAATTATAATAATCTATTTTCTCACACTTATGAAATTGTATAGAAGAGTCCAAAATTTATGAGGGACATGTAGGGGACGTCCAAATCCTCTTAATAGAGTTGATGAAGTAGGATGCCAAAAGATCAAATCCAAAACGAAAAAGGAAAGAAACGTGTTGAAAATCCGAAACAAGTCAGGTGGGTGCCACAACGCCACCTTCGGGCGCCCCAGCGCCGCTGCGCAGGATGTTCTAAATTTTATTTTTTTGTTCCCAAATTGTTTTCTCCATTCTGAACTTTTTTTCAAGTCCAATACCAATTTTCGACTCCCAATGAACTTCCAAGACATGGGACTCCAATAGTATTCCAAACTTGAATTTTCTTTAACGGGTACTTCAATTAAAATTCTTTAATACTTCAAACAAAAAATTCGGGGCACACCCAAATTCTAACATATGAGTTATTTGTAGGCATTAGAACTTGCTAAGATGTAATACTATACTACACTTAGGATGGTTGAATAAAATTCTAGCAGTTGATTGCAGAAGATGACAATTGACAAGATGGCTAAACAAACGTGAACATTCATACGTGATAAATTGATAAAAACTCGTGCTAGTCTCAAGAGTGATGGTGTTAGATAAATCAGTTCTCACTTCTATCTATGACAATGTATTGTTCTTGTTCTGCACTTACATTTGGTTCCCCAATCAACTGGTGCCACATGCCTGTCAAAATCTTCAGTGGTTTATCCTTGCTAGATAACGATTAGTACAGAAATTTTGCACCCTCAGGGTCACATATCATGTCCTCGCCATGCAAAATTAGCATAGGTACTTCCAGTTCATGGCAATTCAACTTTACATATTAACATACTTTCAGAAGCTGTAACTGTAATGCAGAGGCTGCTGTTGGCTTCCCACAAGTCTGGCGATTTGGGCTTCTCTCAATCAGCTTTCTCTTCCATTCCTGCTAGTGCGACCTACTTGCTGGAGGTTGGGTAATCACAATCCTCCAAGATGGGGCAATGAAAGCAGCAGCAGAAGTAGCTTCTCTATTGGCCACATGGGTCTGGACCACTTCGAAATTTCACACATTGCTCCACTCAGTGCCAAACCTTTCCATGCAGTCCTTAGCTTTAGGCATACGAGTACTGCAGTCTGCAAGTGCAGTGCCTAGCGATTCACCATAAAGAAATGGTAGAAGATTCGAATGATCAGCTCGAGCTGAGTCAAACTAATGGATGCATTCACAAACCAATTGGCTGAATATCAGGGATGTGATCTGGTGAGCCTTCAGAGAAGCCATGACCTATCAGGAGCACAAACGATGAATCCAAATTTAGCCATTGAAGCTTGACCTTAACATGTTTGGCTACAGTAACTATTGTACGGTACCATTAAGTTCAAATATTAATGGTGGTTTCTCTGCATGTATGGACCTTTCAGAGTTTTATATATGCAACCAATATCTTCCTTAAATTCTGAGAATGTCTTGTCATTGATTTGTAAGTAAAAAAATATTCATGGTCTGTTTGATAAGGTGAATTCTACATGACTGAAACTTAATCGTAAAAGAAAAAAAACTATTAAATCTTATACTTTATACTGTACATGGTTGATTGAGGGTAGTTTTGCACCGGAAATGTGTAAGGGGTCATTGTTTCAAGATCACCATCATGGAATGTGATGCACTCCAGGTAGTTGAAACTTTACAATCTGATTTTATTATGTATGTTTCCATTCTATTTGACATTCTTTCAAAAGATGTAAATGTGATTCGTGTCGCTTTATACCTTATTAGGAAATAAAGTAGCCCACAAGCTTGCTCCTGAAGCTACTAATGTCCTTGTTAATCTTAACTCAGTTGATTTTGCTCCTATTCTTATTTCCCACGAAGTTCGTGATGATTTAGCCTAATGCAAATTGTACATTTGGTGTTTCAAATAGATATAGTCCTGACGGGCACTAGAAGGATTAGTAGTTCAATTTATTACCATATAAGTCCTAAACAAGGCCATGTAGAACTTGGATAATTATACTGTAATAATCATGAATATCATCATAAACGTTGGTAACTTGGTAATAAGAGAATTTTCTTGTTAATCAGACTACCACCCAGGCGTAGTATTTACTCATTATAAGAATAAAAAGTACAAACTTTAAGAGGATGAGATGTGACATAAACTACAAGCAATTAAATAGAAAATTTAACTAGTTAATAAAACTCAAGACCATAAAGTAAAAGAATCTAGTTTTATGTTTCATGTGCTCTCATCATAATCCTCGTTATTGTGCTTTGTTGGCTCATTGTTGCATACTTGCTTTTCATATACTAATATTATCATTGGAGCATGCCCCATAATCCATGTTTGGCGTTATCAAATCCCACGTCAAATCTTCATATACGTGTCCAAATGCATCTTCTAACGAATGTTTTGGGACATCAGAATAAGCTTGTAGTCCTTGCCCCAAGGGTAGCTGATCAGGCACCAACGAAATTGGATGGAGCATTAGCTTCATGGTTTCCTTTGCCAGTTCAACCCCCAATGATGTTAATACCTTCACACACTCTTTATTCATTGTATACTAACCCCTTTCTGATTGGTTGCCTCGCCCAGAACTGCCATATACAAGTGACCATTATCTCATTTTTACCATATGAAGAAACTGACTGACTCGAACCTGGAAGAACTTCATTCACCAGCTCTTCATTGCAAATTCCAATTCTCTACTAACTTTGACATTACCATGTCTAAAATGGAGGATGTTGCTATTAGCTGAACATTCAGTCCCTGCAATTCCATCTTTTCAAGTCCAATAGAAGACACGTCCCCAGCATTTTCAGCATCTTTAGGAACATTAAGCTCCTAAGCAGCTTCTTCCATAATCTAGCTTCAAAACAAAATCATCAGCTGTTTTAATCTCCATTAAAAATCAAAACAGAAATCGAACAAGAACATTAATGTTGACAAAATGGTGCAAATATAAAATAAACATCTTCCATTGTCCTATCTATTCTTCTCCTCCTAAACAATGTTGAGAGATAAAACATGTTTGGAAGGGTAAAATTTCTGGTAATGTGTTTGAAAAATGGAAAAGACGTGCAAACTTCAAAGAAAGAGAATTTATTTTAAACCCAATCAACTTCGCTGCCTCACAAATTCACTGAAAATGGTCAATCAATTAATTTAACAATGCAAACTCTGCTACCTTAGCCTCCCTCATTTGAATCAAGAAATTCATTCCCCTAAATTAAAAAAAAATATTTATGTCTATATGCATTTCTAAACAATTATAACATCTCAATTATTTCCACCAAAAAACAGACTACTTCTTTGACCATTCATGTTTTTGTCTCCTGCAAGTGACCATAAATATTCTATTAGCCACTAGGAAAAGGTCTTCCAATAAGACAAGAAATGACCCCAAGTGGGAGCACTCACTTTAGATTTAGTAGGTGTTCAAACTTAGATTTTTAGTAGATTGTGATAAAAGTTTTTGAATATAGATTTTTTTGACTTTGATTTAGATTAAAATCTAATTTTAATCCGAAACAAACTGGGCTTAAACACAATATACCGTAAACAGTTGATTGCATCAAAATAATATTTTCAAACACTTAAAATCACGATCAATCCCTTTCTCAAAATTTAGAAAGAAACCAAGGGAGACTATTAGTACAAAAAGTTAGTAGCTATAGTAAAAAAGCATTAACAATTAACATGCGTTAAAAACATGCTCAATCAATATTCAAAATGCACAATTAGTTGATTCCTACCAACCGGGACCCCAATTTCCATTAGTCTTTTGAAAAAGATGGACTGCACCAGTATTTAAACATGCCTGGTAATAAGATTCATCATTCACCAAAATAGAAGCATATATACTAACTGGAAGTGAGAGTGTCTAACAGAAATGGTACCTAAGAGTAGACTGCTTCTTCATCTAATGATAGTATGCATAATCTCAATACTCTTCCAATCACATAAACAGCTGCAGTCTCTTTGGCATTGGATGGTTGCCAAGAAAAATGTGGAGAAGTAGAAATTCCTTATCCATTCGGCATAAACAAGGGCTGCTATCTTGATGGGCAATTTGAAATCATATGCGATGATTCATCGAATTCTGCCTTTCTAGTTGACTTCGAAATGAAGATAGAACACATCTCCATACCACATCACCATGTAAGGGTTTCCAACTTCCCAGTTCTAAATATGACTATCAATAGATCATCAGGAGAAAGTTTGAGACTAAAATCTACTCCGGAATTTAATTTTAGACGTTTCAGTTTGTTCCACACAAGAAATAAGTTTATTGTAGTGGGATGTGATTTGTATGCCTACATCGTTGATAATACAAGTAAAGAGTTCCTCACAGGATGTGGATCTCTCTGCAACCGTACAGACATAGTCAGATCCACTTCATCTTGCTCAGGCTTTGGTTGCTGCCAGTCAAGTTTACCAAAAGATTTCTCAATTTTTACTTTGTGGGTTAATAGAATAAATACCTTGAAAGAGTCCTGGCCATCAGATCCATGTGGCCTTTTCTTTTTTGTAGCCACGGACATCCAAATTGATCATCGACATAATTTCTCATCTTGTAATGAAAGGTATTATGTCCCTGTAGTCTTTAACTGGACAGTTGGAAACACTAGTTGCAGCAACGCAAAGCAAAAAAACGACTATCGCTGCGGCCCGAATAGTAATTGCTATGACAACGATGGAGATGGGGGATATAGATGCATCTGCAATCCAGGTTACCAAGGAAATCCTTACCTCCCCAAGGGATGCGAAGGTAAAATTTCCCGGGCAAAATAAAATGAAGAGGATGTGAAAGAACTGCAAATTTGGAGTAGTAGTTTCCCGGGAAAATATTTGAATTTGACCGACAAATAGTTCAACGATGAGAACTGTGACACCAGTATAATCCCTGAGGGTCCTATATTACTGAATCAGGCTGAGTATTTAACCCAAAATCGACGCACTGGATATGGAAATCTGGATACCATACTCAACCCAAGAATATTGCCTTATTAAAGAACGAATCCATTAAGTGTTCATTGTGTTTTTATCAGCATCAGAAGTAAGGCAGCGCAGGATAAACACTGCATTCTAATTCTATGCAATCCTTCTTACAAAACATGCCAATGGACAAAAATACTGTAAATTCCATGCCAAGTATGCATTATTTGTTTGATAGATATGTTACTGGATTCATTTTGTAGATGCATTTTTCGATTAAATGGTGGAAAATGGAAATTAAGTTCTAGACTATACACGAGTAACATTTTAGTTTGTCAAAAGGCCACTTTGTTCCGCCCTCGACTAATGCTTTCTTCGAATATCTGAAATCTGTGAGATTCTGAAGAGATTGAAAAATGTTTATTTACGTATCAATTGCCAAAAGAGACTATAATAATTACATTATGTAATCCTGTATTTTACTCATTTATTTCCCGCCGTTCATAAAGTTAAAAGTAAAACAAATACATCGCCGCCTTCTTCGTTATTCATATTTCACTCTTCTTCTGTACCTCATGATTTATTTTGAATCTTTCATACATAAATTCTTTTATATACCTCCACAAATCCATTGATAAAAAGCTCATAAAGAAATTCAAATGATATCCGCAAAACTCCACCCTAAAAGATCAAATTACCCGTCTTTACAATCCTTTTAATTTGACGTATCAATAGCACAAAATCGATCCTACCTCGCGTTCTGATGCTCTTTTTAGTAGAATTCCGCCCCAGAATGTTGTATGATTCAATAGCACAAAATTGAACCAATCCCTCATTTTGCTGTTATTTTATTTGGAACGCGGGATAATTGGTCATAGTAAGTGATTTCGCCATGCCATTTCCATGGAAGAAGGCGAAGAACACAAAAACCAAGAAAAACCGGGCAAAGTCATCAAAAATTGCACCAGAAAACGAAAATAATGATCCGGTGATCCTGCATTCCTCAAGCGTTTTATCAAGCCCTTCGTTTACGACGCCTTCATCTTCTCGCTGTTCTTCGTCTTCTTGCTATCCTTCGCCTCCAGAGACTATGAATTTTGATGAAGTTTCTGTGGGCGCCAATACGAGTGGCGTTGGAAGGCAGGTTGTGGTGTCTGTTGTGAAGTTTATTTTTGTTGTGGTTTTGGTTTTGGGGACGAAGAAATTCGTCGTCGGGATAACCATTTCGGCCTTTTTATTGATTTTCCTGGAGTATGTTGGTAAATATACTTGCGGAATGTTGAAGCCGTGTTCAGATGCGCAGAAGGGATTAAGATTGACTGTTCAAAGGATTATCAGATGCAAAGAGGATAATTCAGATCAAAAGAATTTTGATCCTGGCTGTTCTGACTTCGAGAATTGTGAACCAATGAGGCCATTTCAAGAATCTCGAGTTATAGAACAGTACTGTGGTGAGGTAATTCCACGTGAGAAGGAGATAATGGATGAGCACATTTGCAAAGAAATAGACTCGGAGAAGGTGGTGAATGACGTAGAGGATTCTATTTGCAAAGTGCTGGAATTGAAGAGGAGGATGTCCCGGAAGGATAAGATCAAATCGAAGATGAAGAAACTAGTTCCAAAGAAGCTGCGCAGTTCAAAAAAAGAGGAATATAACTCCAGAAGTTCTAAAATTTATTCCTTCACATGTGAAGAAGATGAAAGTATGGATGATAAGAATCAGAAATTGTAGCAAAATGTAGTCATTGTCCAGTAGAAGGTACAAGGAGGAAGATGTGTTGAATAGCATAAGTACTGCTAGTGAATTATTGGAGGCTGAGGAGGAAGTAAATATGAATAAACCAAAGACATTTAGTACTTGTTGGACCTGATGCTCACAGTTTTGCTTATCTTATGGTGGTGCTTGGTGATGAATAAGTTGCAACATTACAAAGATAGATAAAAGTGCCTATATATCAACCATTTTAAAAGCTCATAGATTATGGATTTAATATTGTAGAAATCTCGAGTTTTACTTTTTGTGTAGTCTGTTTTTGTTTGTTATGAAGTGCTCTTCAGTCTTGGATTGTGATCCGAGAGCTGTAGATTTATAGGATGTTCGACCTTTGGTTGGTCTCTCAAGTTGAGGTTTTGTATCTTGATCTCTAAATATATAGATTTAAATCATAGATTATGATATCAGAAGTTGCACATTTTCATGCTTATTGCTCGAATACGCTTTTCCTCAAGTTTTTACCGTATCTTATAGTTTACATTGCATATCTATAATGGTTATTGAACTTCACTCATCGTGTTTCTTGAATTCATCTTTGCTAAATGACAGCATCTGATTCGAGCCTTGCATTCAATGACGGACATTTTAGTTGCACAGCCTATTTGTCATCTTTTTCGTGTTTTTGGTCCATGTTCCATGTATAAACCATCACTCTAACAAGTCTGCAAGAAGAAAAGGGAACAATAAATTTACCATATAACGGTAGATCTGATTGATGGATCAGAATCCATTGTGCATAGTAACTTCGGTAAAATATCCTCAAAGAATCAAGTAGAGCTTTATTTCGTCTGTGGGAATCAGGCCAACTTACAGGTGCTTATTCCTTGTGTGCACACAGTAAGTACGGTTTCTGAGTCGTATATATAATAAATTGTACAAAGAACGTTACTACTAGGATCTGCCTAATCCTGAAAGTACTCGTGTATCATTTTTTTCCCGTGAAGGCTTAAACTGGAAATAGCGACATCTTGCTGTCATTCGGCTGATCAAATACCTTGAGATGATTTATAGTCTTGTTTTGCATTTTTCTTATTCATGGTTTGGTAGAAAATAGTGCTGAAAATCTGCCTTTTGCAAGTAGAAAGGTGTCTTTGATTAATGATGGCAAATATATTTGCCATCTGATATAGTAAAATTAAAAAAAGAAAATGGATCATGGTTCCCGTTATTACCATGATCATGATACAATCATACAATATATTTTGAAATATTCCCATTCAATCTGTAGTTTATAATTTCTTGTTTTATAGGCTATAATTTAATACGAACTTAAATTGAAAATACACACACACACACACACACACACACACACTGTTGGGAGGCTGATATATAAGGAGAAGAGGGAAAAACTGGTGAACTCATGCAAGTTCGTATTTCAATAATTTGGACATGTATCTTCGAAATAGTGAAAATCTCATAGATGAATTTTTGACTTGTGCATTATATATAAATTTTTTGCAAAAGTAATAAATAATAAATTTATATTAGTAATTAGGAAACGCTATTATAATTATTGATTCAAGGAAATCGATCTGACTTGCGGATTCTTTTCCTTTTTCTTTTTGATCTTCATTTATTTTTATTCAATGGTATCAAAAACCTTTCTTTTTACGTTCAGTATTATTTTTATTTCAGTTTTGTTTTATATACATTATAAAGTAACAATTCTAAAATGTGTTAAATAATTCAAAGAGAAAAAAGAGAAGAAAGGGAGGCTAGGATTTTATTAATTCTGCATAAATGAAAAGTGAATACAAAAAGATGAATTAACCTAAATATATAGGCTAAAACAAAAGAAACTAAAAAGACTATTCTACCCTTAATAAACAATAAAATAAAATAATCTATATTTCTTAACAAAATGAACCGAAGTTCCGAATCCAATTGTGACATTTATTAATTAATAATAATAATAATATAATGGTGACACGAAGGAAGGTTTGTTTGTAGAAGAAGTTTGCATGGCTCCCCTGTGCATTCGCTATAGTGATTGGTTGTTATATTTGCATTAACATTTTGTGTTATTTTTAGTTAGCAGTAGCATACATTCTCTCTCTTTCCCTCCGACACTTACCTAGGAGGTTCAGAACTATAAAAATTCATTTAGGTGTTGTCCTAAGGTAGAGAATAATACTAGGAAGACCAAGTGCTTTGGACATCATTCCGGCATTGTCCTAAGGTAGATATTTTTCTTGTTCTTGCTTTTTACTGTTCCTTTTACATTTAGATCCAAACAGGTTATTGGGTTTTCATTGTCGAGGATTGTGTAATGAATCTCACGTCTCTTATTTGTGTTTCAATGCATAACTACATTTTGCCAACATAAAATTCCCACATCTCTTGTGAAAGATCTACTACGTACGTACCGACGACACAGCCGAGTTGATGCTATGATTCCCAAATTTTAAATTCTTTAATCTTAATCAATGAATGAGGTTATTGTAATTTATTTTAGAGAAATGCTATTTAACTTAACACCAATCTAGGTGGCAACATTAGTGATATTATTTTACAGATTCAACTAAGTGAATCAAATAATTTCACATTCACATAAATTGGTGTTAGATAGCATTATTCTTTATTTTATTGGGAGCTGATTCCAATATATGGATGAAATATTTGTGGTTGTAAGCAATTTTCTTTTATTACCAAGGAATGAAAGATATTGAGAATTTTATTTATGGTCGAGAGAATATGTTAGAAGGATATTATACTCCCATAAATTTCATTTGGGACGTTTTACTCTTCATAAAGTATAATAAAATCCTATTCTCAATAAAGCTGAGGCTGGCTACAATGTTTTGAAAACTTTACGATTTTCACATAGATTATGGAATGGTAATGTACCATTTACCCTAAATGAACGCGATAAAACTGTAACAAATTTATCCTCAACATGTAAAATTGGATTACGTTTATTGTTCCTCTCTGAAAAAATGGTATCAAACTCTGTAATCTGGAGATTATTATATAAGAAGATCTTTATCTCATAACATGTATTCAGTTCTTCTCGAAACAAAGATTTAGGCTTCCGATTTTGAAGCAATGTTTTATGACTATATATGTTGAAATATTTCTTTTGGTTTGATTATAGATCTTTATAGTTTTACTTTTTCTATCAATAGGTGCCAAGATGGTCAACCAGGCTTTTACAGTGGATTTGAACAAGCCACTCGTTTTTCAGGTCAGATATCATCCCAATTTTCCGTTATTACCATTGAACTTTTTCGACTACATGGTCTTTTTTGGTATTCAGTTCATAAATATTGCGTGTAACTGAGCTAGCTATCTCAGAAGCTCAAATTGACCTCTTCATTGTACTTATTCATTGCACAAGTCTGTTTGTTCAATGAAATGGCGTGGGAAAAAAAGTGTTGCAACTAAATAAGAACATATGATGAGATTGTATATAAGACTAGCTTAATCAATTGAGTGAAATTTAGCAGAAACTATGCTTCTTGTTCAACTATTGCTGATATACTGACAATAGTAACTTAGGAACCAAATGATGAAAAATGGAAAGACGAAAATAGAATCCCTTTTCTATATATTGCTCTCTTATTAGTTCCATCTCCCTTATGATTAAAAGTTTTTATTAGGTCGGCCATCTTGGAGAAGCTTACGAGGAATGGGTTCACCAACCTATTGTCAGCAAAGAAACCCCGCGTTTTTTCGCGAATGACATCATAGAGGTAATGCAAATTAGAGAAAGTTATGCATAGATGTGAGTGTTTCTGAATGCCATTGACAATGTTCTAAACCATTGGCATTCTTACCTGCATCTTGAACAGTTCTTAACACGCACTGCTTGGTGGGTAATTCCTCTCTTCTGGCTTCCAGTTGTATGCTGGTCTGTTTTTTCATCTGCAAAGATTGGCCTTTCTCCTTACCAGCTAGCAACAACAGTGGTTGGTGGCCTCTTCATGTGGACATTGATGGAGTACTCTTTGCACCGGTTTCTTTTCCACATAAAAACAAAGAGCTATTGGTTCGTTATCTCCCTCCATCAAACTCCAGTTTTTCTCTTCATTTTGTTAATCGATGACTTATAATAAGCGACCGTGTGCTGAGATCACAAAAATTACATGCAGGGCGAACACGCTTCACTACCTTATCCATGGCTGCCATCACAAGCATCCTATGGATGGCCTCCGACTCGTTTTCCCTCCTGCTGCAACTTTAATTCTACTCGTGCCAGTATGTGCAGTCTTCTTTCGATAATGTTATCCTCGGTTCATTGCTTTTTCTGTTTGCTCATATTCTACTTCTGTAATGTCAGTTTTGGAATCTGATTAAGTTTTTAGCACCTGCATCTTATGCGCCTGCTGTATTTGGAGGTGGCTTGTTGGGTTATGTCTTGTATGATTGCACTCATTACTACTTGCACCATGGGAAGCCATTGAAAGGAGTATCTCATGATCTCAAGGTATAACTAGTTTGAAAAAGAACTCCATTTCTGTCGGGAAAAATTACACTGTAAATCTAAAGTAGCAAGCTGGTGCATAACCTTTCATTTTAGAGATTTGGATGGTTTCTGTTTTTGGGGACTGTTTATACAACTACAATGAGAGAATGAGCACTAACTCCTTTTTAAGGGTTAAGTATAGTTGATAATCTTTTAGTGCCTGATGAATTTTTCGATTTTTTCAAATGTAGAGATACCACATGAACCACCACTTTCGAATTCAGAACAAGGGATTCGGAATCACATCAACATTTTGGGACAGGGTTTTTGGAACACTTCCTCCACATTCTTCCAAGAAAACTAGCTGATTTAGTAGAAGGTAAAGAGGCAAATTTGCTCGGGTGCTTGCTGGAGACTGGCTAGCAAAGATGGGGTTGGTCTTATAGTGCAGAACAGAATGAACTTGGCTACATGCTGCATGCATTGCTAGCTTATGTCTATTCTTTATCATCTTTTTGTACATTTTGCTTTGGTCTTTATATAATTCTAAGCTGTAACTTATCCCGTGACAACTTTTGCAGTTAAAGAGTGACTGGAGTTTTCTTACTTTTATTTTCTTTTATTTTAGTCCTTTTTCGCTCATTTTTCATAAATTCCACCATGTTCAGGCCACGTTTGACATCCATTCTCATTCTCATTTTTTTTCTCTTTCTTCATTTCAACCACATATTCTTCAAATAAAATAATATTAGACACAAATCTAACACTTTTCATTACTTTTCAACCATACATTTTTCCATCAATAACTATTCCAAAATTCATTTTTTTCCCAAAATGGGTCTCAAACACAAGCTCGGTGTTATCCTACAAAATATAATTTATATATAATCAAGCCATATTCCAATATATTTGCCAACAATTATTTTATGTTTTGTGGCTTAATAAGTGTGTAAAACGCACTTATCACCAAGCATAGAGATGAAGTTCAAGCAAGTGATATCAATACCTCAACTGATTTTGTTCTGCGAAAACCACAAATGGTGATGCTCATGTATAAGGTAAGGAATTTAAAGCTTTCTCTTCACATAATGCTGCTCGAATTTCTGAAAAGGTTACCCGATTAAAACGGGACGGGACAGGTTCAGTTCGGTTCGGGGCAAGTCTCTTGCCCCATTTATTTTTCATTTTTTTTATGTCTTTAGTTAATAAATATTATTACTTTTTTACTAATTTATTAAAAACAACTTTTGTTCTCTTTAAAAATGATGATAAATTTATTATTTTTGTTCGATAAAAAACTTAAATTTGAAATTAACTTTAAACGGGGCGGGGACTAGGTTTCCTGTACCCGTTTCGGGGTAATGACCCTAGCCTTGTCCCTGCCCCATTCGGGGCGAGGTCCCACGAGTATCAGGTTGAACATGTTTTTTTGTCATCCCTATTTCCAACTGATTTTTAAACTTCTAAAACTGTTGAAACTCCAATGGCTATTATCANTTGAAATTAACTTTAAACGGGGAGGGTAACGGTGCGGGGACTATATTTCCCATACCCGCCCCATTCCCACTTCGAGATAATGACATTCGCCCTGTTCCTATCCCTTTTACCCGGTTAGGCGGGTAATTCTCGCCCCGGGGCCCCACGGGTATCGGGTTGAGCGAATTTTTTTGCCATCCCTAGATAAAAAGAAGGGGAACTTAGTGCTGACCGTGCATATTTCTTCAAGAAACTGGCAATGGGATTCGACACTTCATGTTCTCGATTTAACAAAGTTGTAACGTTTGATTCATTTTGAGTCTCTTGGTTTGGGTCATTAGATTTTTTGTAATGGTTGTTTTGTAAGCCCGAAGTAGTTGTGCTCAATTTTTTTTATTTATGCACATTTATTTACCCCGATAAAAAAAAATATATATCTTCTATATAT
>CAIGRQ010090727.1:0-15780 GCA_903798375.1 Fraxinus sp. D2006-0159
TAATATTTGTTTTACTATGAATTATAGTTCTTGTTCTGTTAACAAGTTAAAGCGAGGAGGAAGCAGTATACATATATCATAAGCAGATACAATAAGAGCATTGAATTGCAGGCGTCTTCGTCTACAAACTTAGAGCAAAGTACCAACCAACATTATAAACACGTTGCCTTGCACTAACATGTTCGGGCAAAACAATTATAAATAAATTCAATCCCTGTGAAGATTTTAAACACTGCAGAGATTTCTTTCCAGTTGATAGCACTGCATGAATCCTAACACACATTTCCTTGGGACGTCCCTACCATGTATTGAATCTCGGGATGCTTAATTGATTGTGGGTGGGATGTTTGATTGATTGTGATCAATAAATTGATCAATTTGTGTTCAATAAATAATATGAGACCAATTATTTGAGATTGTGACCAATAATTTCAATATTTTGTAAACAATAAGTAATATGTAGCCTGAAAATTTGAATCGTGACTTGTAAAATTAATAATTTGTGATCGATAAATAAATTGTAACTTATAAAGATTTTGATTTTGTGATCTATAAAATAATTTATTTGTACCTGAAAATTAATTTGTAACTAATTAATTTTATATATGTTTAACCAATTTGTGATCGAATTGTATAGATTTGTGATCATAATATATTTAATTAATAAAATATTTTTTAATTAATTATTTCATTAATAAAATTTAATAATATTTGATTTATAAAATTTTAAATCTTATTTCTTAATTTTGAAATGAGTCATAATTAAATTTTTAGATATGAATTTTTCCCTTTCAAATACGAGCACATACCTCCAAAAAGCCATTTATCTTGTGACGAAATTTGGCTAGTCATTTATACCCCGTTTGGCATAATTTATAAATTTTAAAACTTTACTTTTAATCACATATTTCATTTCATAATTATTCTTCACTTATTTTTTTTATATATTTATAAATTAAATCATTTACGAATTCATTTAGCTTATGAAACCCCCAATCAAACTAAACATAATCTTTAACGAAGAGGATGGTATCACATAATCCTCAAGTGCAAGTTTCTTGTATCAAGAATTCTCGAAACTGACAAATTCATCAATTGGGCCAAGTTCAAATTGGAATTTGCTGTGGTGAGCTCTTCATTCTTTCTTTAGAAGATAGATTATAGATCTTGTATTTTAGGACATTAATTATCCTATTGCTATTACTTTGTGCTCAAAATTTGTGTACCAACCTTGTGTGCTAAAAAAAATCTTAGGATCTGTTTGATTGCAAGAGTGAAATTTGGGTGGAAAGAAAATAAATTATAGGAAATTGAATTGCTTAGAATTGTTTTCCTATGAATTGTCAATTAAGTTTGTTTGATTGGTATAATTTTGCACCTGAAAAATATTGAAATTTTGGATCTTTTGGTGTTCGTTTGACTTTGTTTTCCATGGAAATTATCCATTAAGGGGAAATTTTTTTTACAATTGTTCATAAAATTTGTTTTCATTGAAAAAAATGTTGAAAACCATTTTCCAACCAGTTTGGTAGGAAAACCAATTCAATAAAAACATGGAAAAAGGGGTCACGTGGGGGGTGGGAGGAAAAAATATTTCATGGAAAATTTTGGCCATCAAACATGACAAAAGTGGGAATTGGAATTTCAATTCTATTTTCCATGAAAAAAAATGGCTTATCAAACAGGCTTTTAAATCACAAAAATTATGTCATTTTACAAAAATGGTGTTTCGATAAATGTGCCTCGAAATATGACTACTTTTGTAAAGTCTTTCGAATTTGATTACATTCAAGTCCAACATCCAATTTTGATTAGAAATCAAAATTGCCTTTAAATGTTTAGCAAACAAAATAAATAGTAGATCATTGGTGATCACAACTAACGATAAATAACATTATTTTCTTAAAAAAATATTCATTGCTCTATGAATTCAACTAGTGACTTGATACTTTGATCGTTCGGCCATTAGATTTAAAATCTATTATCTCTAGTTTAGACAACTCAACAAACAAGATAATTATAATTTATTACGGGTCCACATTATTTATACTTTCACACTTGGTGGTTTTCACCCAAGGCTTTCTTAAATGTTATCATTATCTCAATCAGGGACGGATTTGTAGCCCGATCAGCCCCCAACCCATTAATTTTTTTCAGTTGTAATGATTTTTTATTTTTATTTTTACGTATTAACCCGGTCTATAATCCGATCCTGAATCCGTTCCCGATCTCAATGATTGACACGAAATATTATTTGCATCACACATTTTTATATTCTTTTATGTTTTAATTAGTAATTGCCCTTTTCAATTTAAGTTCGTTTATATCTTTAATGCATGACAGCAGTTCAAATATTATATTATTTCCGAACAGCTTAACATTGCATGTTACAACTGTGTCTGAACTTGTATCTTCTGGCAGTAAGATGCTTGTGTTAATCTTTAAGATTGTTGGATATTTTTCAAAATAAGTAGTTTTGGAGCAAATGTGCTTATAATACAGATTGGATAAGCTACTTATCTGCTGACGTTGAAAACTAAACGATTGGCTTTAATTTATGAAAATACGTGTTAAATTATTCACAAATTTTCCATATTTCACTCTTGGAATTGACTCTTGGTCAATTATTCAAAAAGGTTTTGATTTAATCATGACAACATTATGTAGGGCACGTTTGGTAATGCTTTTGTTTTTATTTCTTATAAAAGAGCTCCCCGAAAAAGCTAATTAGGGGTTCATTTGACATATTTTTTGCTTTTACTTTCTATAGAATAGCTTTCAGATAAAATTATTTTAATTTTTGTTTAGAAACTAATTTCTAAATGTTTTCTATTTTAAAAATACTTTTAAAGTAAGATACATTGAATCAATTTCCTGTAAAAGTTCTTCCAGTTAGAAGAATTTGTTTCATAAAACTAGTCAAACGGATCCAAAATAATTTTTGAATCTCTAAAGTTCCTTATGTCATTTAAAAACTCTTCTAATTGGACAAAATACTTTTGAAAAATTATCAAAACAGATTCAAAAGTAACTCTTCTAATCGGACAAATGTGCTCGTATACTACTTGTTGAAGGCGAATTAAATTCCCATAAAACCAACATGAGCCCCTGTTTGGTGGGATTAAAATTCTAAGTAAAAAAGTTAACAATTAATTAAATTCACATATTTCACGAGATCATATTTCATCAATATTTATTAAAATTTTGATTTTAATTCCCAGAGCAATATGTGCTCTGAAGTACTGGAATAGAGAAAAATTGAAAGTTTAATGCTATTATCATTGTGATGGAGCATCAGTGTGCCAACTTATTATCCCCTCACATTTCTCTCTCTCCTCCCTCTCTTTCTCATAATAATTGAATTGTCAAATTCCATTATTTCACACAAATTGTAATGATAAATAATATTTTGGATCCGTTTGGTACCGATTAAAATCCAATTAAAATTAAAAATATAGTCGTTATTAGAGCTCACTCGTCCAATAAAAGTCAACAATAACGACTAATTTTTCAATTTTAATCCGATTTTAATCTCTACCAAATAGGCTCTTAAGATAATTTGGTGAAGTAATGCATTTCAGCAAAGTAATTCTTGGTCTTCATGTGATTGGCATCTATATTCCGTAAACTAGATTAGGTAGCAGTCATTAGTTACCTTTGGTTATTCTTGTATTCAATAATAATTATTAATTAACCTAATCTTAATTTCCTCCTTAATACCCGGGGGCTATGATAATCAACTCTCATGAGCTTTGCTTGTCGGTGCAACATCACATGGTTAGGAATTATTATACGAAACTGCTTGGCGGTGGAGTGGGGTCAACAAAGTCATTTAACAGAAGGTCACCGCCCAATTTACAGGTTTATTTCATGGTGGTCACTCAATCTTGATTTATTTCAATTGGACAATATAACTATCATTTCATGTATTTTGGTAAGATTTCATGCATACGAATTGGTAAAGTTTGTGTGTTTTGGAAAATCTATGGGTTTTAATTCACTCATTCGAGTCTTGTTGGCAAAAAATGTTGATTTAACATTATATAAGTACCATCTGCTGCATTTTTGTCAACCACATGAAACTTGCCCTTGAGTCCATGTTTGGTTTAGATAAAAATCAAATTTATAGTAAATTGTTGATTAAAATTAATGAAATGTGTTGATATCTGACATGTGACCTCATTAAATAAAGTCTATTTTATGCATTAAGTTCATCTTAATTTAAGGTCGGAGTATTTGAGGTTAGCTCGTACTAATGACTACCATTATTTGAAGGAGACATAATGATTGGAGATTCCTTGCACTATCGAAATGCCCAATCAATCAATCACATTTAGACAGGCTCATGTCAACATCTCCTAATTCTACCAATAATATGTTATAGCTTCATTATCTAATTAGTTCATTAATTACTGGGGGCCACATGCAAGATCGATTCATTATGACCTGTTGGAGCCAACCTTATCAACCAATCAAAATATGCTATTAATGTACCTCCTCAGATTAGCGATGTACATCGATTTGACAGCAACAGCAACCAATTAGGACAAGTCATTGGCATGAGTGCCCTACTCGGTGTTGTAGCTGATAAAACAAGAGCATGACATATACATGATTATCCCTCCCTATGAAAAGGAGGAAGGTATCCTGAAGAGGAGGGGGGTTAACAACACTTCATACTTAAAATATCTCATTTGGAAAAAAAGGAAAATACTTGTAATTTACTCTTGTAATATACAAGTCATTACCAGTAAAAATCTTCATATACATTTTAAGTTGGCTTGAATTTTGTTTATACAATTTTTTAAGTCAACAGTTTGGAGCTAGAATGAGGGCCTTCTAACTTGTATGAACAACCTCATCTCTCCATAAAACCCGCAATAAAGTACCACCATGGAATACGTTTCAGCATCAGGGAATCAATCCCACATTTATCCTAGACAAACCAGTGTTCCCCACAATACTGAAAGGGGACAAGGTCGAAATGAAGCTGGTGACCTTCAAATGAACATCATTCAAACATTGCTCATTAGCAAGTCGAGCTAAAGTTGCATGTGCTGCAACACTTAGATAAATTTCCTATCAAGGAAATCATTCAAGCATGGCTCATCAGCAAGCTGAGTTAAGGTTGTATGTGCTGCAAAATTTAGATAAATTTTCTATCAAAGAAATCATTAAAGCCTTGCTCATAAGCAAGTCGAGTTAAAGTTATCATTCAAGCATGGCTCATCAGCAAGCCGAGTTAAGGTTGAATGTGTTGCAAAACTTAGATAAATTTCCTATCAATGAAATCATTCAAGCATTGTTCATTAGCAAGCCGAGTTGAGGTTGCATGTACTGCAACACTTAGATAAATTTCATATTAAGAAAATTATCCAAACCTTGCTCATCAGCAAGCCAAGCTAATATTGCATGAATTTCCTATAAAGGAAATCATTCAAGCCTTGTTCATCAGCAAGCCGAGTTAAGGTTGCATGTGCTGCAACACTTAATTAAATTTCCTATCAAGGAAATCATTTAAGTATTGCTCATCAGCAAGTCGAGCTAAGGTTGCATGTACTGCAAAACTTAGATAAATTTCATATCAAGGAAATCATCCAACATTGCTCATCAGTAAAACGAGGTAAGGTTGCATGTGTTGCACCACTTGGATAATTCCCATCAAGGAAATCATTCAAACCTTGCTCATCAACAAGTCGGGCTAAGATTGCATGTACTACAATACTTAGATAATTCAATATATTATAAGGTGCGTGACATCTCATTTGTAAGTCAAAACATGATACATGTTCAAGACATTTATTGTTGTAATAATTGTAAAAATAAAAAACGAGCCAACCATGTTCAAGGTCAGTCCGTCATCAAGACGAGCACCGAACCTAAGGGTAACTGTTGATATCCGACATGCGACCTCATTAAATACAGTTTGTTATATGCATTAAACTCATGTTAATTTAAGATCGGGTATTTAAGGTCATATTGTACTAATGACCGCCATTATTTGAAGAGACTTAATGATTGAAGATTTTTATTACACACT
Source organism: Fraxinus sp. D2006-0159 (assembly GCA_903798375.1). Lineage (NCBI taxonomy): Eukaryota > Viridiplantae > Streptophyta > Magnoliopsida > Lamiales > Oleaceae > Fraxinus > Fraxinus sp. D2006-0159. Next base: position 6,041 of record CAIGRQ010090727.1, read on the forward strand.
GTCAAAACATTTAATCAATCAATTACATTTAGACAAGCTCATGTCAACACCTCCTAATTCTACCAATCATATGTTATAGCTTCATTCCCTAATTAGTTCACTAATTACTGGGGGGCCACATGCAAGATAGATTCATGATAACCTGTTGGAGCCAACCTTATCAACCAATCAAAATATGCTATTAACGTACCTCATCAGCTTGACGATGTACATTGATTTGATAGCAACCAATTAGGACAAGCCATTGGCACGAGTTCTCAGCTCGGTATTGTAGCTGATAAGACAAGAACATGACATATACATGTTTATCCCTCTCTATAAAAAGGAAGAAGGTATCCTGGAGAAGGGGGTGGGGGGTAACAACACTTCATGCTTAAAAAATCTCCTTTGGGAAAAAAGGACAACGCTTGTAAAAGTTATTGATTTCATGAATTGAGTGGTTGAAAATGAGCTCGAGAAAAAATGTATTTTGAAAATGAGGGCCAAACAGGACCTAAGCTTTGTTTGGTTACTAATGAAATGATCAAACCGAGACAAAAAATGTAAATTAGGTGACTAAATTAAAACAAATGGAAGCCAAGTGACCAATGTGAAACGAAGTTTCAAATTCGGTGTTCTTCAACTAATTTTGCATATAGATAATAACCACACCTTACAATATAGTCAAGGGCATGTGCATTACAAAGAAGAACAATGGGGTTGTCTCACATAAGGTCAAAAAAAAGCACATGTAAAGTCACGTCAAATTGATTTTTGCCAAATATTCTATAATTCCAAGATTTGAACATATTTTGTTTTCCTTTGTAAAATAACAAAAAATCCCTTAAAAGAATATGAGAAATTAATAAGTTGGGGTGTGATTTTGACCCATTCACGGCTCTCCTTTTGGAAAATCCACGTGGGTTTTCAAGAAATGGACAGAAGAACATGGGAATAATTGAATGAGATTCAGAATTGTTCAGGCTTTTCAAAGATAAATTTATTTTTAAAAAAAATGATGTTTTTCCTATCCTAATTGCAGTTTCACATGTGAGGCTGTTGCATATGCAGAAATTCTTGTACCTATATAAGTTACAACTGATTTTGTGTTTTGCAGAGCCATTAACTGGAATAACCCTACTAATCTTTCTCCTCATTCTTCTCCTCATTGAGAAAAATGGCTAAAAATGTTATTTTACCAATTGTACTTATAATTGGAGTCTCTTGTTTTCTCATGAAGGCCAGTGCCTTTACAGTTTCTGGTTGGACTCAAGCTCATGCAACCTTCTATGGAGGCAGTGATGCTTCTGGGACAATGGGTACAAGATTACAAATATTTTGAAAAACCCGTATTTTTTCTTGCTAGATCTACTAGAAGATCGTTAATTTATTTAATTGTTTTGTAACAGGTGGTGCTTGTGGATATGGGAACTTGTATTCAACTGGTTATGGGACTAGAACTGCCGCATTGAGCACTGCATTGTTCAATGATGGAGCAGCATGTGGGCAATGTTACAAGATTATGTGTGATTACAATGCTGATCCTAAATGGTGCATCAAGGGAACTTCTGTTACTGTTACTGCTACAAACTTTTGTCCTCCAAATTATGCTCTTCCTAGTGACAATGGAGGTTGGTGCAACCCACCCCGCCAGCATTTCGACATGGCTCAACCCGCTTGGGAAAAGATTGGAATTTATAGAGGTGGAATCGTGCCCGTCATCTACCAAAGGTCATTACATTTCTTTTAATATAGCTCACGAGCTCCTCTAAGTTAGACCATACTAATATCTCATATATCAATTCTCTATATCCAATCTTTTTGTGTTCTCGACTTGATGGTTGATATTCTATATGTGATGCAGGGTTCCGTGCAAGAAACATGGCGGAGTCAGATTCACCATCAATGGAAGGGACTACTTTGAGCTTGTAATGATTAGCAATGTGGCAAATGCTGGATCTGTTCATTCAGTTCAAATCAAGGGCTCAAAAACCAACTGGATGGCTATGTCTAGGAATTGGGGGGCTAATTGGCAATCCAATTCTTACCTCAATGGCCAATCTATATCCTTCAAGGTCACAACCACTGATGGTCAAACAAGAACTTTCCTAAACATAGTCCCATCAAATTGGGCTTTTGGCCAAACATTTTCAAGCCCTGTCCAATTCTAAATCGAATTTTAGGTTTTGGGCCATCACGGTTAACAGGCTGTGGCGTGCTTACACTTTTACTGAAAGCAGCCCGCCAATGTTTTGAGCTATACAATATTGCATTCGGGCCTGATTTTAAACCCACCAAAAATTTGGTTGGCACTGTGTTTAGCCATTGTCTTCAACTCTATTGACAGATATATATTTTTCAAAATAAGAAGCAAATTTCATTTGCAGCCTCAGAAATTTGTTTCGAGTTTTATTTCTATACCTTGTAATAAAAAATATAATAAGTACATGTTCACGGTTCATATACATTCTTTGCATTCTAAGAGTCGATGCTAATCAACATACAAGTGCCATGTGCGGTCCATGCAGGTTGGGTTGGATCGGATCTAAAGTTGAGTCGATAAGCTCACCTTGAGTTAGACATGAAAAATTTTAAAAATTCTGATTTGAGACGCGATTGGTTGCTAAGAGTCACGTGGACCAACAACTTTTATGTTTTGGAGCGTTGGATTTAGTTAATTCGATTGTATAAGAAAAATGTGGATGAAAAAAATTGAAACTATATTCAATTAAGAGCATGTTTGACCAAGCTTAAAATTCAATTACAATTGAAAATATGATCGTTATTGGGTCCACTCGTCCAATAAAAGTCAACAATAACGGTTAGTTTTTCAATCTTTATTCGATTTTAATCTCTACCGAACACGCCCTAAATACTGGGATTGAAAGTAAAATACTAAATTAATCGACTTTTCGACCCTACCATGCACCAAAAAGTTTTCGGCCTCTCTCACAAATTTGTTTTAGTTAGTTTGGGGCATTTGAGCAACTTCCATTGGGTGGTTACAAGTCAAACCTAAAAGAAAAAAAAAAAGTTGAAAATATTATTCTTTTTCCTTCAATTTTTAGTATTATTTGTGTGAATTTGGAAGTGTCGAAGACATGTCTAAAAAAAAATACATATCAATCTTCTTAAATTGAATTGCTCAAAATGTATCTAAAATCCCTGTTTGGTATAGCTTAAAATTTCGAAAAAAAAAAATTAAAATCAAGTCAACAATTAATTTTAATAACATGTTTTATTGGAATCACAATTTTTATCAATTTTTCAATCACCCATTTCAACAACTTTTAATAGAATATATTAAGAAATTGATTCTTTAACTATACCAAACAGTGGCACGATAACGAGTAGAAATTATGAATGTCTATTTAAAATTAAAGTTTGAGATTTGACTAAATTTTATAAATTAAATTTTTTGATGAGATAGTTAACTTGATATTAGAGCTAGCGAAAGAGAACATGAATTTAAGTCTTTTAAATTATTCATTAATAAAAATATACCCATCATATAATAAAAAAATGCACATACAAATATTACCATTCTTTAGGCCCCATTTGAGCCACATTTTTCTAAAATAAGAATGAAAAATACAGTCGTTGTTGGGCCTCACATAAGAGATAGAAATTTAAAATTGATGATTTAATGTGATGGATAATAGTCATATTTTTCATTTTTAGAGAAGAAAAAGGTGGCTCAAATAAGGCCTTAATATATAACTTAATTTTCTTGACGAGAAGGTGATTAAATATTAATTGTGCAAAAGAATGAATTATTTATGTGCATTCGAATGGTAAAGCATACACTTTTGACAATTAAAAGTTTCTAGTACACCACCTTTAATCATTTTGGTTTGGATTCCTAGTAGATTGCTTCATTAGCCAAAATGGAATATATAATTAGTTCGTGACTTCATGTTCAAGCATAATGACTTGCTAATGAAATTTATGTACGGTTTTGTATAACAGTATAAGGATTATTCTCAAACTACTCCAATGAACTCTAGTGGTTCTAGCTCACCAAACATGCTAACAAACCATAGGGTGGAGTGGGGTGGGGTGGGGTGGTTTCCTACTAATACCATTGGGACATCATTATCTCTTAGATCAAGACAGGAAACATTCGAAGAGCTTATACTATGGCAGCCGTTTATTTTTCTCTAGTGAGTGTTTTTGTATTTTCTTTGATATCTGGTTATTCCAATGCTTTAAGTGTAGATTACTACCACCAAACATGCCCTAAGGCTGAGTCGACGATACGAAAAGTTGTAAAGAAAGCTATGATGAATGACAACACAGTTCCAGCCGCTTTACTTCGGATGCACTTCCATGACTGCTTCATTAGAGTACATATTTTCCATTATTTTTTTACTAGTAATAATTTCGCTCATTTTTTCAGTATTTTTCGATTTTCACTATGATTTTCATAGGGTTTATTTATATGTATTTTAAGGGTTGTGATGCTTCTGTGCTGCTGAACACCAAGGGGAAGAAGAAAGCTGAAAAAGATGGCCCTCCTAACATTTCCTTGCATGCATTTTATGTTATTGACAATGCTAAAGAGGAAGTAGAGGTACAATGTCCTGGAGTAGTCTCTTGTGCTGATATATTGGCTCTAGCTGCTAGAGATGCAGTTGCTCTGGTAAGTTCGACTTCGACTTGAGATCACGACTTTTACCCGATACCGTATTTGAACCATCAACTCGCCTAAAAGTTTAAACTCTTAGATAATAAAACTCTTAAATCTATATTCTCAGGTTGCATATATTTGGTAAGCTTGACTAGACGAGATAAAACTGAAAGAAAAAAAAATGTGATATGTGTAACAAATTTATCAATTGTCTAGTCTTACATACCGAACATGTCTTTGATACATCATATAGATTCATTTGTTTTAACTACTTCAATTGAGTATGTTTTGGAAAAAAAAATCCATAAATAATAATTTCATAAATCTGCATGTTAGTCTGGAGGTCCTACTTGGGATGTGCCAAAAGGGAGAAAAGATGGAAGAATTTCAAAGGCTACTGAAACCAGACAACTACCAGCACCCACCTTCAATATATCTCAATTGCAGCAAAGCTTCTCCCAAAGAGGCCTATCTATGGATGATTTAGTGGCACTCTCAGGTAACTGTAGAAGTCTTTCTCAAAATAATCTTCTCACTTCAGCTTGATATTTTCGATCCATCCTTCAACTCGTGGTGCCAAATCATGTCTCTCGTGCTACATGGTATGAAGCAGAGAGAATAGTACTATGCTCCTGTTTGGTTTAGATAAAAATTAAAATTTTAGTAGATTTTGATAAAAGTTGATGGAATGTGTGATTGAAAAACCGTAGACCCTTAAAATGTGTGGTTTATTAAACTTTAGGGTGTGTCTGGTAGCACTTAGTAATAAAATTCGGACCGTTGTTGAGCAAAAATTGGAACGTTGCACCAATTTTTTTTAAAACATTCTGACACCTTTTCAGCACCAATTCAGCCCATTTGCTCACCAATTACCAAATTTACCCTTCCAAGATCCCACGTGGAGACTTTGCACATAAAATGGAGGATAGAATGGTCTTTTTATTTTTCAAAGTTATCGTTTTTTTCAACCAAAGGGGCCCACCTGTGAGACATGGGGTCAAAAAAGGTTGCTAAGTTTAAAAATAAGGATTTTTCTGCACAGCCCACTCCTGTTTGGTTTAGATAAAAATCAAAATTTTAGTAGATTTTGATAAAAGTCGATGGAATGTGTGACTGAAAAACTGTAGGCCCTTAAAATGTGTTGTTTATTAAACTTTAATCACTTTTTGAGTAGAACCAAACTCAAGCTATAAAATTTCGAATTTTGACACTATTCACGCTAGTCCATTGTAGTCATTCAGGACCCTTTTCGGGCAAAAATTGATTATAGCTCTTGGTAGAGTTTGAGAGAAAAAATTCTTTTTCCTTTTACTTCAGAAAGTTGGTCACAAATTTATCTTCTCCACAATATTATCTACCTTGACATGTACATGCATACAGGAGGGCACACACTAGGTTTCTCTCATTGTTCATCCTTCCAGAACAGAATCCACAACTTCAACACAACAACAGACGTTGATCCATCAATGCATCCATCTTTTGCAGCCAGATTAAGGCAAATTTGCCCCATGCATAACACGGTGAAAAATGCAGGATCCAGATTAGATTCTTCTCCAACTACATTTGACAACACCTATTACAAGTTACTTCTGCAGGGAAAAAGTCTTTTCTCCTCAGACCAAGCTTTACTTACTACTTCAAGAACAAAATCATTGGTCTCGAAATTCGCCTGCTCGCAAGAAGAATTTAATAAAGCATTTGTTAAGTCCATGATCAAGATGAGCAGCATCACTGGTGGAACTGAGATTAGGAGAGACTGCAGATTTGTTAGGTAAAAGGTGGTTAAATTAATTGGGTGCAGATAAGTGTATTTGTGTGTAAAGGTTACAAAAGCAACTAAGAGAGAGTGAGCTTTTGTGTTGTTTGATAATAGAGGAATATGGAGTTGTTCAGTAAAAATAATTTATTTATAAGTTCAACTTAATTGTAATATTTATGGTATGAAGAAGCAAAGCATCAATTGTCAATACGTTTTCATTGAATGTTTGGTATGTATGTCGTCAAACATTTATCCAACCTCGGATATAGACCGAGTTGTTAGGCCAAACATTTCATGGAGATAAATTGACTACCAGTTAAAACATTTAAAAATTGAAGGGGATTTTCGATGGGAGATATGTAAAAGAAAAATATTCATATCTTCGAGGGTCCACCTTTGAAAAATACATAAAAGAACTCAAGATACAAACATAGAAATTGATGAAGATTACAAAAATATAAGTTATTACATTCACACGGTATCGTTCATTTTAAAACTTCAAGTAGCCTGGAGAACATACAAGCTAAAAGAATTAGTTTGTGTATCCACAGAGTAAGTAATTACGCTATCAAAATATTGTAAGCCTTAGATAATACTCGGTTTAAATTCACGATTACTTCACATGGAGATCAAAAGGTTGGTGAGCATTTTTGGTGAAATTCAAAAAAGTTGTCAAAGGCCATCAGAATATGTAATATAGAGATGACGCGCGCACTGTTTGGATAAGTTCTTGTTTGTGTTTAAAATCGTGTTACGATGTTATTTTTATTAAAGTATAATCTCCAAACAATTTAAATTATCAGTGAAGCATGTACTCAGGGACGAAACTAAAATCTTTAGATACAAATCATAAGTATGAACTCAATTCTTTCTAGTTGTTTAAACTGAAAGAATAATACAAATAAGGGGGGGAAAATCGAAATCTCTAGTAGTGAAGTTGCCATTTTCACTATAGAAGCTATTTTTTCACCTACATTAATCTGGATCAGCTATCTTAATTGATTATTTCTTCAAAAAGTAGCCTTCTTGATCTGTTTATGTCAAGAAAACACAGATATATTTGCTTCTCAAGTTCTTCTAATTGCTCCAAGAAAGAAGATCCATTTAGCTGAAACTCTCTCAGAACTTCTTTCAAGATTTCATTCTTCCCTTTCCTAACACCAATATCTGCTACAAATTTCTCGTGCTCCAATTCATCATGAAGTCTCTGCACCAATCTGCTTATCGTATCAAAGTCTTTGATCAATATGTAAACCCCTCTTGCTGCAATATCAAGCTGCATTCCTAGCCTTTCGCATGGGGTTTTCTTCAGCCTTTTTCTTGCTACTTTTAATTTCTTCAAAAGTAAGCTTAAAGAACCAAGAACAAACAACACGGGTGCAACCACCATCGCTACCATGCTATGAAATGCAAGAATTAGTATAGGAATTACTAATGCGCCACATGCCCCCAAAAAAATGTATGTCATGACTTTCTTGATCCACCTTCTCAATTTTGTTTTCCTCTTTGTTTTCTCACATGTGGATGTTAATCTATGAAGAAAAATTAAGTGGTTTTCGTGTAATTCGAGGAATTGAAATGGGGTTATTGTTGATAAGGGATTCCTAAGCGTGACAAATGAAGCAAGATTTCTATAAACAGCAAGGCATCGCTCATCTGTATTCCAACTTGCTCCATCAGGTGCCTTCTTCATATGCTTTATCGCGGTTTTTATTATGTGATAATTAGCACGTACTTTATGGACGTTTTTGAGGAGCAATTCACATAATCTGCAGGCCTCTAAACTAATCTCAAAGTAATTGACAAGAAGTTGATTAAGCTCCGAGTTTTCAATCATGTAGGCTAGGGTTTCTTCCTGAGGTTCAAGTAGAAACTCGGAGAGATGAACATTCCTTGAAGAAGAAGAAGACGAGGATGAGGATGAGGATGAGGATGAGGATGGTCCATTATCAGTACTTCTTTTCAGTTGACCCTGAACTTTCGTGTAAATTTCTACGTAAGAATTTGTCCTAAAGGCTTCTTTATATTCTTCATTGACATTTGACTTGGTCACCAAGCTGTTCACATCTTTTCCACGTTTACCTGATCAAACCAGTTTAACAAATATCATGATTAATTTTTGAAAATGCATGAAAATAAATCAATATCCATTTCTTGATTACAAAACACAACAACGAATCCAGATTGAAACGTCATGAAATGTACGAAAATCCGAAACTGGTTGTACAAAAAATGAAACTGGTTTGGAACTTACCATCCTTGCTGAAGGGCAATTTGAGAAACCGTAACATTTTTTTCATCCGTGTGAATTGACGAAACTGATCAAGTTTAAGCAAAAGCAGCTCTCCGGTCCGTTCAATCGGTTAAGAGGCGTGAAAGAGAACGTCGTTTCTTGTGCTCGGTGGTGGTCGAGAGAGATGAGAAGAAACTTTATCTTCCAAACGGTCCTATATATATAGTTCAAGCGATTTCAAGAAAATTAAGAGTAAAGAAGAAGAAGAAGAAATAACTGGCAGGTCGGATATATTAGCACCGCCTCATAGCTTTTATTTAAAACACATGTACACAGTAGCGTTCCTTGCACGTTAAGTTTCTCTACGCGTTAACCTGAGGGAAAAAAATCTATTGCCAGCTTTGCTGAATGAAAGAGATTAGTAAAGAGTAATGTTATTCATTTCTACTGGAGTTACAAACACAGTTTAGGGGGCTCTAAATGATATGTTAAATTAAATGATTTATTTAATTTCACCTATCATTTAATGTCACATTAACGTCATCTAAACTGTGTTTGTAATCCCAATAGGGATGAATAGCATTACTCGTAAGTAAATAGTTGGAATAGAGTTTGAAGCCATGAATTAATATAGGACTACGAGATAATTAAATTACATTACAGGTTTATTTCTAGATATATATTGACGATTTTGAGGTGATCTTTTCTTGATTTCAGGAATATCCAATAAAGGAAAATAGCCCCAAAGAAAAGCAATAGAGTTATTTTTCCACACGGTTTTGTAATCAGATTAACAGGAATTCTTGTTGTTTCTTATAGGCTTCGTTTGTTTTTGTCATGCTCCGTACCCAATAAAATAAAATAAAATTATTTTCTATGTGATGGAATCAACTAGAAAATTTGACAATAATTGTATTTTTCTAAGAAAATGCTAATTGTACCCATAAGGGTGTCCATTCGCCCAGGGGCAGACGCAAACTTTTTATGTTGGGGAACACAATCAAACTTTTAAAAGTGATGAAAAAAATTAAAGTAAGAGATATTTTATTACAATTGTTCTCTACGTGTTGGCACAATTTGATAACGTTTCATAATTATATCATTTTCAATATTGTCAAATACATCTTTCTCAATATATG
>CAIGRQ010090741.1:0-13107 GCA_903798375.1 Fraxinus sp. D2006-0159
GTAAAAATTTCGAGTACTTTGCCTGTCAAAATCCACTTTAAACGATTGAACTTACAGTTCGTCAGACAAGATGACAACACGAACTTTCCGACTGCAATTCCTACAACTCTCCTAGATTTTGTGCTCCTCCACCAACTCCCAACTGTAGTTTTCAAAGCCCTCCTGGAATGTGCAATCCTGTAGCAACTCCCGACTTTATCAATTCATCTGTTCCAGTGGATCAACGAAGAACTCCACGTTTTTCACCAACTGGAACTCTAGTTACCTTCTCTTGATCTTTAGAACTCTAATAGATATATAGAAAGCAGCAGTTTGATATTTGGATTGAGTAGGAACCGAACCGACCCGGCCCAAAATTTTCAGGTATTTAATAAATGGAACTGTCGGGTCCAAATATAATTATGGAACCGTTCGGCTTCGGTTCCGTTCGATTATGTTCGGTTCTGTACGATAATTAAATTTTTTAACATTTAAAGCAAAACTATATAAATACAACTAATGACATATTCATTCGTAACTTTTACAAATTAACGTAGTCCAATTTTAAAAAATATAAATAACAAGCTATCCAATAAGATTAATTCAATGTATACAAATACCAAAAAGTAGATACTAATATTAAAATATCGGTAATTCATATCAATAATTTATTTGCTTCAAGCAGCCTACATAAAGAAAATGAAATATAAATTAAAAGTTATAAAAATAAAATAATTTAATTAATTCAATATAAAAAATATAAAAAATTATTTAGATTTGGTTCTTATTTAGTTCTTCGATTCTTGGTCTAGAACCGAGAACCGACCCAAACCCATCGGTTCTCGATTCAGATACTGATTCCGATATTTAACTTATGAAGAACCACTTGGTTTGGTTCGGGAGTTTTGTCCAACCCTAGGATTGAGGATCTCATGTTTTCACCGCCAAGATTCAATTAAAGAACGAAGGTTGAAAGCTAATTTGTAAAGAAGATATGAAGAGTGTATGAAATGAGTTTATATTTTAACATTCTTTTCATAGTACTAATGCCTATGTGTTAATCTACTATGCCATAAAGCAAGGAATATAAGTACAACTAATTTCATCATCATCATCATTGTTAATAGTACAAAGATTAACCACCCCATCATAACAATAGCCTTTGCGATAAACATCCCAATTCGAAAGAGTACAAGTTTACAAGACTTATATATGAACTCCATACCTAGTTTTTCCAAAAGACCCCCCTAACGAAATTCCTATTCATGTCCATAACATGAAGTACATTTATCAATGTAACATTTTTTCCAGTTATGAAATACAATTCTATGCTACATTTGCCATCAACTTTTTAATGACCTTCATTCCTCATTTAGATTTGCTGTCCATCATCGAGCTCTTTGTAGGTTTTGAAGCGAACATGGATGAGTGTTCGTACAAAATTCACAAGCGTACGAGATCGTTGACAAGGAATACATGATGAGTACGTGTATCATCCCACAGGGAATGAATTTCAATCAAATACAATGTATTAGTTTTTATCCAGATTCAAAGAAAGCAAACAAAAAAGAATTGTGGTTGATAATTATTCTCAAAAGCTTGTAAAATTCGAATTTTGTATTTATATGGAATGAATGTATTGGATTACGAATTTACACATTATTATTTAGTCCCTCAAACTTTGGATTAAGTCTACTTTAGCCAATTTTCTGCTCTTTTTGTCCAATTTCATCGTTTTTCATCGAGTTGCACCTATCGAACAAAATATATACAAAATTTAGCCTCAATTCATTTAAAATAACCCCCCAAACTTCAACAATTGTTTGCCGTCAAACAAAATAAAGCTAAAGTACAAAAATTTCATAAATAACTTGGTTAGATAATCTGCCTCAGGATTGGACTTTCAGAGTTGAAACTATAAACTACTTCAAAATCACAATACTAAATCAATCTTTACCTATTCAATGCAAAACTGACGTGTGTGTGTGAGTGAAAATTCATGTAAAGCATCACAAAGTCATAACTTGATTCAATTCCCAACCCTCTATAGCCAAATGTTTCCTTTCTTTGTTCATAAGATACATACCCCATTGAAGTAAGAAAAGTGAGAAAGGGGTTGGCGTGTATAAGGTTGATTTTTAATATAATACTAATCCTCAACCTCTCTAGTTTGGTTAGATCTTACTAATTATAGCTCAACACATGAACAAATGTGGATTCTCCTTATTTTTGATTGCTTCAACATTTAATAATCGATTAAGCTAATAATCCCTTGTCAAAAGTCTAATTCTCTCAAATGAGTATTCGAGGTTTAATCAAGATATGTAGCAAAAATTTTTATTTTTTTATTTTTTTCTTTTGTGTAGACTCATCTCCATTAAGCTTTCTAAATAACTCTTGTAGCAAGCTTTCAGCTGATAACTCCCAAGTCAAATTACCATAGGGTACCAACTTTTTAGAGACACATGCAAGCTTAATCACTTGACTCATAAAGGCTACAAAGAGAAATTTCGCAATAAGACAACACCACCTATTTATTATTATTTTTTCTTTTATGATCTATGCAATGCCCTTTATTAAACATCCATTCTTAAAAATCGACCATCAACAAACTTCATTCTTTTCACTCTTTCCCCAAGGTGTGTATAAGGTTGATTTTTAATATAATACTAATCCTCAACCTCTCTAGTTTGGTTAGATCTTACTAATTATAGCTCAACACATGAACAAATGTGGATTCTCCTTATTTTTGATTGCTTTAACATTTAATAATCGATTAAGCTAATAATCCCTTGTCAAAAGTCTAATTCTCTCAAATGAGTATTCGAGGTTTAATCAAGATATGTAGCAAAATTTTTTTTTTTTTTTATTTTTTTCTTTTGTGTAGACTCATCTCCATTAAGCTTTCTAAATAACTCTTGTAGCAAGCTTTCAGCTGATGACTCCCAAGTCAAATTACCATAGGGTACCAACTTTTTAGAGACACCTGCAAGCTTAATCACTTGACTCATAAAGGCTACAAAGAGAAATTTCGCGATAAGAGAACACCACCTATTTATTATTATTTTTTCTTTTATGATCTATGCAATGCCCTTTATTAAACACCCATTCTTAAAAATCGACCATCAACTTAAGATTTCAATCTAATTTTTATCTTATTAGCCTTAGACAATCCACACAAAATTTAGCACACATGGAATCCACATTTATCTTAGTGTTTCCCCACAACAGCTCAATCACCCCAAACTATCTTAAAATGGTCATGGATGTATCATATAATGGTTGCTCAAGTTATGCATCTAAGGTCCATTTTTTTTCAACCTACTCAACAATGTGAATTAAAATTTTTCTTTACAATGTGAAACACAAATCTCGCGCTCAAAAATATCAAGTTCCACATAAATAAGCACAAACTAACTTAAAATATAATTTATTCATAATTTGTAGCCCAACTCTATGCTCCAATATATACGTCATCGTTAACAAATTATCTGACCTATACAAGCATGCAAAAATATATAAAAAGAAGTAATAAAACTAAAGATTAGATTTTTTTATCACACAAGCATGCAAAAATAACAAAACACGACTCGATGAAAATCATACCCCCAAACTGGATATAGACATTTTCCTCAATGTCTAAAAATAATACAATCAGTAAACAAAAATTAAGGGCAGAAAAGGGCACATGTACCCCCATGGTATTAGCCTGTATGCGGTGGATAGAATGACATGAACGCTGTAGATCCAGATGGGTCTGCATTAGACGGTGGATGAGGAATGGACTAAGAGTTAATGTCTCTCAACATAATACACATCTAATCAATCTGTCTACGTGTGTCTTTAGTTCTCCTGTACATAGCCTCACCTCTTGTATTCATGTCCTCTAGTATGCTATATAGCCTCATTTTTGATATGCATGTCCTCAACTCGTCGTTTACATCTGTCAAAATGTCTCCCTATGAAGTCATGCTCTCTATGCAAGGTCAATAGCTCAGCCGAGAACCTGTTGATATCTTGCTTTATTCCCTACAACCTGGCATTCCTAGCACGCTCTCTCTCATTTCTTTCTTGCTCTTGGCCTACAAAGCTATCAACATCTTCTCTATATGCCGCAGCATCCTATTATTCTCTGTTAGACTAACCGCCTCATAACCTACAAATCAGGAGGTGGCTCTGGCTGTGCAGGAGGTGGAATGTGATCATCTGACTCGTCCTCTTGGTCCTACTACCGTTCACGTTGCTGTCTCTACTACATAATGGAATGCCATGTTTTGGCAACAGACAATGTATTAATTGGGACTGGATTTCTAGCAGGTAACTCCTATGGTAGGAGTCTGATACTCGACTCACGATACAAGCTAGTAATAAGACTAGGAAAGATCAACGTATGTCTAGGGTCTGGGTCTGCTGCCATAAAATATATGAGAGTGTAAAGAGACCCCAACTCAATCATAAAGCCCCATGCCAGATGATATAATAGAATGACCTTGGGATGACTAGTAGTGGTGCGATGTGAGCTTGGATTGATGTTGTATGTAATGAATTTATATAGGATCACAAGGGAATCGGTCAGATGTCGGTATTCAAATTCATAGTCAAGGAGTGGCCATGCATCATCTCACCTATACAACATCTATGCAACAATCGACATGTCTGGATCTATCGGCACTGGCACAATATTATCCTTAGTTAATCCGTAATAAACATCAATCACCTTGGGCAACAACATTATCCATTTATATCGAACCCATGTCTGGTGCATGTGTTTGGTCCCTAGAGTGTCTAACTTTGTATTAAAGTTGGCATAGAACTCTTACACCATGGTAGGGTAAACCCTCTGAGGCTCGCTAGCTACTTTTTCCCACCTTGCTAAATGAATGACCCGCGTCATCTCAAATCGTAAAAGTCTTCGATCACAACTTGTCGTTCAGGCCATACTTTCCATCTGGATATCACATTGTCAAATCTAACTTTGTGCTCGAGTGATCTAAATTGCTGTATACCTTCTTCATCAAGTCGTGTGCGAGCTATGCTGAAAGATCCCGCAACGTTTTCTTTACCCTTTGATGTGGATGCATACCTATCAAACAGTAAAAAAAAATGAACTTTACTTATTCGCATATGATACATCAATCCTAGATAAGTAGTGTGAACTTCAAATGAGAAAAAAATGGGGGCTCCAAGTAGGGGACTCAAATAGGGACCCAAAGGGATATATGTGGACGTAGGTTGAATTTTGCATCCCCCTATGTTCATTCAATTCATGCAATTTGATAGATGCAACTACATCTGAGTGTTTATGTGTGTATATTCGATGTGTCATACGAAAATCATGCCATAATTCAAACAAATTGGGGACAATTTATCAAACACTTTGTATGCATAATATTTGAAAAGGAAGAAAAAATTGCATTTTAACTTATGTTAATTCTGCAATTTAAACAATAACATCACATCCATATCTACCTATGCCCACACTCCAACAAAACGTAAATAATTCCAACAATTGGTAAGAATTTAAGAAAAATTTGAAACCCTTAAAGCTTAGCCATTTTACCTTTGACTTTTTGAAAATTTGTGGATGTAAGTGTGAAATAGTGGTTGAATGATGTTGGAATGCTATCAATCTTCAAAACCCACGATGATTTGGTTGAAAAATTGAAGTAAAACTGGGGGGAAAGACAACCTATTCATGTGTTTGTTATGCGTATGTATATATATAATGTCTACCAGGTAGGTTTTAAAAACCCTCCCGCAATCGGCCACGCGCAAGCATAGCCTTTCTAGTCGTGTGCACTGCTTTGGGCCTTTAGTCCTTATTTTTGTTTAAGGTGGCCTCGCACGTACGAGGCCGCGCATACTTCTAATTTTTTTTTAAACCTCACATACACACAAAATTACCTATTTTCTCCATTGAACCCCCAAACTTATTGCAAACAATATGTGAACTTGTATGAATGATACAAATAAACAACTATCCTAATGTATGGATGAAGATGCCTTAACTAATGTAAACACACAAAAATATGAAAAATGCTAAACAAATGCATAAAGATCGAATAAATGAAAGGGAAAAAATATTTGGGTACCTCCCAACAAGCGCTTGTTTATTGTCTTAATCTCGACTTTGTCGCTTAGGCTATTTTGGATCCTCAAGTGGTAGATTTGTCTTCTCATTGGAGTATTCACCTCCCGAATAAGCTTTCAACCTTTGATCATTAATCTTGAACCTTCATTGATGATCATGAGATACCACCTCAACTGTGACTATGGATGGACAACTACAATATGCTATTTAAATGCATTTTATTCTTTCTAGAGATGTTTCCTGTCCTCTGGCATTTATCACACTTCTTTACTAATTCATAAGCATCCTTAAATAGAGTTGGCCAATAAAAACCTGATTGTAAAACTTTCACTGCTGTTTTGATTGCTGCGAAATGACTTCTATATGAAGAAGAGTGAAAATGATCCAATAAATGCTTATGTTCTTCTTTCGACACACAACGACGAATAATTTGATAAGGATCTCGTCTATAAAGAAACAAAGAAACGTATTATCCCAAAAGTAGTGCTTTAGATCATTGAAACATTTCTTCTTATGTTGACAAGAATACTCTGGAGGAATAATAGAAGTGGCCAAATAATTGACATAATCTACATATCATGGCGCTGACTTGAGCTCAAAAAGTGTCTCGTCTTTAAATTCCTCCTTAATTTCATTATTAAAGTCTTCTTATTGTTGCTCCAAAAGAGACATAAGTTCTGCTACCAAATTTTCACTTCCTTTTGTATCCCTGATTTCCAAGTTAACTTCCTACAGTAAAAACACCCATCTGATGAGTCCTGGCTTTGCAACATTCTTACTCAGCAAACATATGCTGAATGATCTGTATACACTATCACCTTTCACCCAATCAAGTAAGGTCTAAATTTATCGAAAGCGAACACTACCGCCAAAAGCTTTTTTTCTATGGTTGCGTAGTTCAACTGAGCTTCAATAAGAGTTTTGTGGCACAGTGAATAACATGCAACATTTTGTCCTTGCATTGTCCCAACACTGCTCCAATTGTGTAATCACTTGCATCACACATTAATTCAAATGTCAAATTCCAATCAGGTGCAACTAATATAGGAGTTGTGACCAACTTTTCTTTCAAGTTGTTGAATTCAATCAAACACTACTCTGAAAAGTCAAAAGGCACGTCATTTTTCCAATAAAGTGCAAAGAGGTTTGGTTGTTTTTGAAAAGTCCTTGATGAAACTCCGATTGAAACCAGCATGTCCCAAAAAACTTCTTATCCCTTTTACTGAAGTGGCAGATGTAGCTGTCAATCACTTGTATCTTAGCCTTGTCGACTTCAATACCTCGAGCTAAGATTAAATGCCCCAAAATAATTCCTTCCTGAACCATGAAGTGACACTTTTCCCAATTAAGTACAAGATTGGTTTCTTCACATCACTGCAACACCAATCTCAAGTGACCCAAGCACTCATTGAATGATAACCCAAATACGAAAAAAGCATCTACGAATACTTCAATGATACTCCCTACCATATCTGAAAAGATTGACATCATACATCTCTAAAAAAGTAGTTAGAGCGTTACACAATCCAAACGACATTCTTCTGTATGCAAAGGTCCTATATGGACACGTAAATGTGGTCCTCTCATGATCCTTTAGTACTATAGAAATCTGATTATACCTCAAATACCCATCTGAAAGCAATAATGTGAATGTCCAGCGAGTCTCTCCAACATATGATCTATGAAAGGAAGGGAAAAGTGATCATTCCTGGTTGCGTTGCTTAGTTTGTGATAGTCAATGCAAACTCTCCAACCTGTGACTATGTACGTAGGAATCAACTAATTGTTTTCATTTGCCACCGCTGTAATTTTTCCTTTTTTCAGAACTACATGCACTGGACTTACCCAATGACTATCTGAAATAGGGTATATAATCCCTGTATCCAACAACTTTAGCACTTATGCCTTCATAACCTTCTATATTTTCAGATTTAACCTACGTTGCCTCTTTATTGAAGGTTTAAACTCCTCTTCCATCAAAATTTTGTGTATACAAAGTGAATGGTTAATCCCTTTTATGTCAGAGATGGTCCATTATATTGCTGTTTTGTGAACTCGAAGTACCCTTATTAGTTGATCTTCTTCATCTTTGTTAAGAGCATTTGAGATGATGACGGGAAGTGTGCATCTCTCTCGCAAGAATGTATGTCGTAAATGTGAAGGCAACTGCTTTAGTTCAAGAGTTGGAGCATTTTGAATAGATGATAAAGACCTTGAGGGGCCTTTACCTAGCTCCAGCTGTATCGGCCTCAACATGGGAGGATTTCATTTTAGCTGTCGAACACATTCTTCTATCTTTTCTGATTCAGATGGTTCTTCTTTTGAATGAACCAATCAAGCCTCAAGAAGATCTTAAGGATAATCGATTCTGAATGTATCAGTCACAGTTATGTCTAATATGTCAATTGACAACAAGAATCTGGTTCAGCATCGAATTTGAATACATTGAAGATGTTGATGGTCAATTCTTCATCATTCATTCTAAAAATTAATTGTCCCTTCTACACATCTATCAATGCTCTACCAGTAACCAAAAATGGACGACTTAAGATGAGAGGTACATCCTTATATTCTTCCATGTCCCGGATAATGAAGTCCGCTAGGAATATAAATTTGTCAACCTTTACCAAAATGTCTTCAACAATTCCTCTTGAAATATTCGACCTATTAGCAAGCTGCAGTATAACAGTAGTAGTTTTTGATTCTCCTAAATCTAATTCCCTGAAAAGAGATAAATGCATTAAATTAATACTTGTTCCTAAATCACATAATTCCTTTTTTATGTATTTGTTACCAATATTGCAAGGAATAGTAAAACTTCTGAATCTTCTAATTTTGGTGGTAACTTATGTTGAAGTATTGCGTTGCATTCTTCGTTCAACATAAACGTTTAATTATCCTTTAGCTTCATTTTGTTTGATAATACGTCCTTCATAAACTTAGCATAGCTGGGCATAATATGTGTTGTAGTAGGGGTTGCTTTGTTGTCCCTGTAAATTTTGTGCATAACTAACCTCCTCAGGCTAGATTACATGTGTGGAGGCTAAAGGACATCTTTCTGTAGTATGATCAGCCCTGCAACCTTTGAAAACCGATTTTGGTTGGTGTACCATGTTTACATTCTGAGTAAGGCTGTCAAACCTCTTTGTCAGTGCTTCCATTTGGGCTGCTAGTGATGTAGCTATGTTAACTTTGTGTATTCATGATATTTTCCTCAACACCTCCCCATCTATTGGCCACACAGACTGATTCTATGCAGTTCTCTCAAATAGGTCCAAGGCATTGTCCAATGGGATATCCAATATTGACATTTCTATTGAAGCATTGACTATGTTGTGGAATTCATGTTTCAAGCCTGAATAAAATATGTAGATCTTGGAGTCTTTAGGAATGTTCAGATTAAGGCACTGCACTTCCTAAAGTAATCTTTCAATTTTTCCCAAGCTTCTGGATAGCTCTCGAGGTATATATACAGATCATAGAATCTTTAGGAATGTTCAGATTAGGGCATTTCCTGAAGTAATCTTTGAAGCTTTCCCAAGCTTCTGGATAGCTCTCGAGGTCTCGTTACTTGAAATTATTGACTCATTTTAGAGTTGATGGACTCGAGAAGGTGTGAAGAATTTCAAAGTGAACTTCTGCACCATGTCATTCCATGAAACTATGCTCATATGGATTAGTGAGTTTAGCCATTCTCATGCACCATCCTTTAAGGTGTGAGGGAATAAGTGCAGTCGAAAAGAGTAAGCAGACATGTCCTCATGACTAATCATGTCACACGGCATCAAGAAGGCTTGAATACGTTCATGAGGATTCTCAGTTGATCTTCCTGAGAACCTGATGTCTTGATGATTCTGAAATAAGTTGATTTAGGTCTACTGTAGAAGTTAGCCTATCCAAATGGTGGATATAAGATAGTTAGTTGCAGGGGAACATGAATGGGAATCACATAATCCCTCACTAAAGCTTCTTCATCATTTGTTACCGCCCTCGACTGGTCTGGCTGAATTGGCTGAGGTAGTGGTAATAGATTCTAGACTTGATTAGAATTTTTATTTTCTGCCATTTCCATTGCTTCCCTTTGTTCTCTTCTTCGTTGTCTAAATGTTCTTTCAATTTCAGGATTTATTGGAAGAAACTCGATCTCGTTAGAATCTTACATAAACTATACTTTTCTGAAAAGAGTAAAACAAGAGATTTAGTTTGTTCAACAAATAGCTTAAAAAATTAAAAATTTCAAATCTAAAATATAACTAATAAACCCAAATTAAATAAATTACTCCTCGATAGCGGCGCCAAAAACTTGTTCGTGTAAAATCCGCAAGCGTATGAGATTGTTGACAACTAATAAGTGATGAGTACGTGTATCGTTCCACATGGAATAAGTTTCAATCAAGTGTATTAGTTTTTATTCAGATTCAAAGTAAGCAAACAAAAGAGAATTGTGGTTGATCATTATTCTAAATTATTCTATGAAAGCTTGTAAAATCGAGTTTTGTATTTACATGGAATGAGTGAATTGGATTATGAATCCACCTATTATTATTTATTTCAATTCTCAATAATTATATTGTAATTAATTCTCTCTTTTAAGGAAAATTAAATCTATTCTAGCACGACCCGAATCTATTCCTAGTGGCTTAAGCTTACTTATTTGTTAAAGACAATTATCTCAAAGACTACACACGTGATAAACATTATTCCTAATATCTATTTCACGAATGTTAATCAAGCAATGTTCTAGATCTATTGTGAGGGTCCCAACACTACATATATTAATACTAAAATATTTAAGAGCGGCATACATAGAAGAAACAATTTTTGTAAAGTTGAAAGAAGGGTAAAATGGAGTTATTGAAAATTCTTATATTTGGTGTAAAAATAGTATCACACCAAATTTGGTGTAACACTATTCATTACACTTTATTTTGTACTATATTTGATCTTTTGTTGGAGAGGGTATTACACTAATTTGACACCAACTTTAACCCCTCATTGAAGATGTTCTTAGCACGATCCAATCATATTCCTAGTTCGAATTCATATGTAAAGAAAGCATTCAATCATATGATTATCACTATAGATTGCATATGCCTCAAATAATATTCCTAATAGCTAGTGCCCGCGTATCGAATATGATGTGTTCTACTTATTGCGAATCTGTCAACACTATGAATAAATAAAAAGTTATCTAATTGGTATATAAGCAATCAAATAACATAATATTCGTGCATAATTAATCACAAACACAAGAAATAATTAAATTACGATAAGTCTCGAATTACAAATATAACTCAAAATGTTTCATCATCCATACAATAGATGTAGAAGCTTGAGAAATCACCCAATTGTATCTAGATTACACATGAAGTTAAGAAAAGACTATCAAATTCAAAGAATAGATGTAGAAGCTTGAGAAACCAATTTATTGCTCTTTTCCGTCGGTTTGAGCATTGAATCTTCAATTTGTTGTGCTAATTCTCTCTAAAGCTCTTGCTCGGCATTACTTTAATATATAATATGTAATAATAGCTTTCAAATGTGTTCAGATGGCTCTTTATAGGTTAAAAGAGTGCAAAATATCGTACAATAAAGAGTCGAAGCAAAAAAATGAAGGAAAATTTTTTCTAGCCGGAAAGTCATGCATACGCATGGTATAACTCCGTGCATACGCATGAAAGAATGGTTTTAGCCTCAGTCTTGATGGCCTTGCATACACAAGGTCTACATGCCCATCCATATGTATGACTTTAGCTTTTTGGACCAATTGTACAATTTGGTCCCTGAATTTTTCCATGTATGCTTTTTCGTTCTTCTTCATTCATTTTTCCGTTGCCTTTTATTCTCATCCAATTGCCTCTAGAACTCTTGAATCTTTGTTCTTACGTTCAATCCATCCATCAATTATTTGCATTTTAGTCCCTGAACTTTGGATTCCTTGCAATTGAGTTCTTTTTCAGTATTCTTTCTCCACTTCAATCACATACGCTGATTCATACCAAACAAATACAACACACACAAAACTAAGCCATAGTTCATCAAAATAACCAATAAATACTCTAGCTTAGAAGCCTAAATAAGTGTACAAAATACACTTATCATATTGTGTTGTACAATATGCTCTTGATTTTAACAACCTATGTTAAAAACTCTTTACATTTATTTTGTCAATGTAATCGGTTCAAAAGTCTATCATGACTATTATTGTGCTCAAAGTGTATCAAAATCTCCGTACTTTTGGTGCTCGTGAGTGGGAAATTTTTTCAAGTTTGACAAAAAGAAAAGAAATGGCTTCTTACATTAGACTGTTTCAACCATACTATTTAGAAAGTAAACTGAGAACCGGTGTTTAGTTAATGAAGGAAATAACATGAAATGGATGGAAGGTTGGTTTTCGCAATGAAAGGTGTAATCATGGGTGAAAATGCTAAAAAATGAAATGTATGAACGTTTTGCACAAAAAACATTGAAATGTAGGGATATTTTATGTTATTAACATTTACACTATGAAATGTTTCTCATTTTAGATTCAACACAAGTTTTACACAATATAGGCATTAGTACTATGAAAAGAATATTAAAATGTAAATTCATTTCATATGATTTAAGAATAAAGGAATCAATCGTATAAGTACAACTAATTACATAATATTGTTCTCATTGTTAGTAGTACAAAGCTTGACAATTCCATCATAAAAATAGCCTTTGTGATAATTATCCCATTTCGAGAGAGTACAAGTTTGCACAATTTATATGCGGATTTAATACCTAGTTTTTCCAAAATATCCCCCTATCAAGATTCCTATTCATGTCCAAAGGATGAATCACATTTATCGATGTAACCTTTTTTCCAGTTATGAAATACAAGTCTATGCTGAATTTTCCATCAATTTTTTAAAGACCTTCATTCCCCATTTGGATTTGTTATCCATCACCAATCTCTTGATAGGTTTTGAAGCGAACAGGGACACTGATACAAGCAGGGACGGATCCAGGATTGGATCCAAGATCGGGCTACAAAATTTCAAATCGGGCTA
>CAIGRQ010090760.1:0-12203 GCA_903798375.1 Fraxinus sp. D2006-0159
CGTAGCATTTACCTCTCCACTTTCTGTTCTTCACGCAAATAGTTGAAGGCAGACAGAGAGAACCAAAACCAAAATGCTAGTATAACATTCAGCTCTTGTAAATAGATCCTAACAATCAACAATGACTTTTCCGGGCAGATGACGCCTTCAAGCAGCCACCAATGTCTTCTAACTCTTTTAGGCAATTTCTGAACGCACTGCAAGGACAAGAATAGTTAACATTAGTATGGTATCATGAAGGGATGTAATGAGCACCAACACTGACCAAGTAATTTCAATAAAGCAGTTCTAATCCATGCAAATACCAAACATGGGCGAAGAATTACTGAGGCAGAAATAAAGATATTAATGTGATATAAATTAATAAAATACACTTGAACAGAATGCCAAATAAGCGTGTACGAGTCTTTGGCTTTTTATTCATAGGTAAGGGTCCCACTAATGCACAGCATTAGACACCAGACACCAAACCAGTGGACTCAAGCGATCTAGTGACAATAATAATGCTTTAGTACAGAATTCCCATTTAAGGGATAAAGGGGAGAGGTTAAAATTAATTCAAAAGGTTTAATCAGCTTAGACTAAGCATGATGTAGGCCAAAATCTTGATGTCCATGGCTGATTCGAAATTGTAGAATTTTCTTTGAATTAAACTATTGCCTCTCCACTTTCTGTTCTTCACGCAAATAGTTGAAGGCAGACAAAGATAACCAAAACCAAAATGCTAGTATAACATTTAGCTCTTATAAATAGATCCTAACAATCAACAATGACTTTTTCGGGCAGATGAAGCCTTCAAGCAACCACCAATGTCTTCTAACTCTTTTAGGCAATTTTCGAACGCACTGCAAGGACAAGAATAGTTAACATTAGTATGGTACCATGGAGTGATGTAATGAGCACCAACACTGACCAAGTAATTTCAATAAAGCAGTTCTAATCCATGTAAATACCAAACATTGGCGAAGAATTACTGAGTCAGAAATAAAGATATTAATGTGATATAAATTAATAAAATACACTTGAACAGAATGCCAAATAAGGGTGTATGAGTTTTTGGCTCAAATAAGTATCCATTCCCAGGGTGAAATGCATAGCATTAGACGCCAGACACCAAACCAGTGGACTCAAGCGATCTAGTGACACTAATAATGCTTGAGTACAGAATTCCCATTTAAGGGATAAAGGAGAGAGGTCAAAATTAATTCAAAAGGTTTAATCAGCTTAGACTAAGCATGATGTAGGCCAAAATTTTGATGTCCATGGCTGATTCGAAATTGTAGAATTTTCTTTGAATTAAACTTTTCAAAGATAGAATGTGCATAACTGTATTCCCTTGCTGCAGATCCTTTCTATGTTAATTCTTGTGAATATGGTAAGACTAAATTCAAAGTCAACAAAACTTCATTCAAGGAAAATATTCAGGACTACGTTCCTTCCTCATCTCTTTTAAAAATGGATATTTTCCAACAATCTCTCAAGTCTCAATGCCTTTCTACTCGGGCACGTTATATAATCACGATACTAGAATGTCTATGCATAGATTATTTATTTAAGCCAACAGATAACTCTATAAAGTATTAGCAGATACCCGTGCTCAAACCAATCATTTTGAAAGATAAAAATTGACTACCAAATATTTAGGTTCAACTCAATACAGCTACTAATCCGGATACTAAGTTTCAGTTGGAGGTCTCAGACATCATATGATCATAATTAAAAATCTTTCAACTATTGAAGCTTAAAGCAGTAATATTTACATCTCTATTTAACAAATCACTAATATTCACTAAAAAGACTACAAGTCACTAAATAAGCAGCAGAAAGTGTAACATTAGCACTATTTCCAGTTTATTACATTTCTGCAAATCTTGAAATGAATAATCAACCAACATTGCCACATTTCCTTGGTACTTATAGTTGTAAGACATCAACAATTGATAAAGTATGTTCTAATAAAAACCAAATGGTGACGGTTCAAATTACACTTAATGCTACCTTTTTTTTTTGTTTTAATTAGTTTTTGAATCCAGTTATGTGGAATTTTAGGAATGCATCCAATTATAATTCCATTCAGAGGTTGCTAAAAAGTTCTTTTGAATCTAAAGTTTAGATTCCGATTCATCACACTTCCAGTGAAAACCCCATTAATCAATCCATTCAAACACCAGCCACAACATTCCTTTTCGAACTAAATGGCACACTATCTCAATCAATTATCAGAAAATCCCATTATAACAAATCCAAACTGTGGTCTTATGTTTTTCCTCACCTCCTTTATTTCGCCTCTCATTTAATGCAATATTACGATTCAATAACACAACCAAAAATAGACATTAATTGATGGTTATATGCATATC
Source organism: Fraxinus sp. D2006-0159 (assembly GCA_903798375.1). Taxonomy (NCBI): domain Eukaryota; kingdom Viridiplantae; phylum Streptophyta; class Magnoliopsida; order Lamiales; family Oleaceae; genus Fraxinus; species Fraxinus sp. D2006-0159. Next base: position 2,361 of record CAIGRQ010090760.1, read on the forward strand.
TGATCATTATCTCATACCTGTAGTTTTGTTTGAAGCATCATGGTACTTGGGCTCCTCATCAGGCACTGAATGCAGACTCAATTCATCTTTATCAACGGCCTTAGCTGAACCCCCATTGCCAATGCCGACAGCATTACCAAAGCCTCCATCTTTCTCATCTGGATACCTCACCACCACAATTAGGCACACGCAATGCTGCACACAGTAATCACTCACACTCCCAAGCCTCCCTTTCGTGCTCCTCCTCGACGCCCCAAATCTCCTGCTTCCCATGATCACCGCACTCAACCCGAGCCTCTCCACTTCCAAACACAGCCTCTCCTTCATGTCGTGGTCCTTAACTATATGGATCTTGAATGGAATATTCGCCTCCACCAAGGGTTGCGCCATGTCATTCGCCTTAGTGGTAGTGAAGTTATCGAAATCATCCTCGAGCTCCTGCTGTGATTTCTCGCGTCGATAGAGACATCGGTTGAACCCCAATCGGCGCCGTAGAGTACGGATGTGGGCCGGACATGGAGGAAGACAACAACATCGCCTGGATGAAGGTAGTTCTGAACAGCCTATTTCACAGCGAAAGCGCTCTCATCGCTGAGATCCACAGCAATCACAATCTTACGATGGGCCCCGGCGGTGGGCGTGCTGGAAGGGAAGCGCTCTCATCGAAATTTTTAATAAAATTGAAAGCCTGAGAAAAAGAGTTGGAAGGGTTAAAGAGAGACGGCGGCATGGAAGTGTTGGAGAGAATAAAGATTGTGGGAGACGAGGGTTTGTGTTAATTTGAGTTTTTTGTATTTAAAAAAATATGAAAGTTTTCGTAACGTTTAAAAAACATTGCGAAAGTAGACATTTCGCAACGTTTGCTCAAACGTTACGAAAAGAGACCTTTCGCAAGATTTTCCGAACGTTGCGATAGACCCCCTTTCGCAACGTTTGACAAACATTGCGAAAGGTCTCTTTTCACAATGTTTGAGCAAACATTGCGATAGACCTCCCCCTTTCGCAACGTTTGTCAAATGTTACGAAAGGTGAGGTGAAACATTCCGCAACACTCAATAAACGTTGCGAGAGGGGGGTCTATCGCAACATTCTTCTAAAAAACGTTGCAAAAGGTATTTATTAATATCTATGGCAACATTCACTTACTAAAATGTTGTCAAAAGACCCTTTTAGCAACATTTATCAACAAATGTTGCCCTTTTAGTGTTGCAAATGACTATTTCTGTTGTAGTGCATGTCATGTNAATAAACGTTGCGAAAGGGGGGTCTACCGCAATATTCTTCTAAAAAACGTTGTAAAAGGTATTTATTAATATCTATGGCAACATTCACTTACTAAAATGTTGTCAAAAGACCATTTTAGCAACATTTATCAACAAATATTGCCCTTTTAGTGTTGCAAATGACTATTTCTGTTGTAGTGCATGTCATGTTGTTTCCCATTATTAACTTGCCCCCAGTTGTTTTTTCAAGTTCAAGAAAAATAATTTTTATTTGGGCACATACGGAAAGAATAGCCTGAATCAAGTATCCATTCATCACTTAGCTTCTTTTCAATGTTAACAAAAACCAACCCATCTTCAAGCTTTACTTTGTTACAGACTAAGGCAACATTTCCAACATCAAATTTGTTTTCTCTTGATTCATTTTTCTTCTTATAACAGTTTTTGATAAAATGACCAAATTTTCCATAATAATAGCATTTCTTGCCGTTTGCCTTATTCTTGGATTTATTCTTATCACTCCACTTATTCTTGTTCTCATTTAAAGATTGCTAAATAATTTTTGTTTTGCGAACAGATTGTCTCCACTACGACTTTCTTTTGATTCGAATTTAATCTCACCTTATTTCTTAGTGCACTAATGATTTTATCAGTAATGATCTCTGCCCTACCATATTCTAGAGCAATCTTAATATCTCTATATCTGCACTAATGGATTTTAATAGAACTACTAACAGTTGATCTTTTGAAAGCTTTTATCACAGTTGGCTAAGTGTTCGATCAATTTTTTAAACCTAATCAAGTTGTTGTCCAATTCAACTGAAGGATCCACTTTAAAAGACAAGAGCTGCTTTAACAAATAGGACTTGTTTGGACTAGTCTTAGTTACATATTTAGCATGAAGTTTAGTTCACCAATTGTTCTTATCACATTATCAGATAAGTGTAAAAAAATGGTACTCCAGGCAACCTCTTCAAGTTCAGTTTTCTTTGCAGGAAGTAAGTCCACAGGCCAACTGTCATCTAGAACCCTAATATATCTCATTTGCATTAAAATTGCCTTCATTTTTGACTCCACATATTAAAATCACCTTTTCCATCAAATTGTGTAGCTTCAAACTCACCAGAGGCCAAGTTACAGTTAAAAGATACACAAATAGAAGTCAAGAATTGATATGGTGCAGACAGAGACTCAAGAAATAGTTATCAATTACAAATCACAGTAGTACAATATTTTTGAAGTCTCAATTACAATCAGGGAACACATAGAGCAAACACAGATAAAGAACACAATATCAGAGATCACAAGTCTATGTTCCAGAGATTTGTCCTACAAAATTATCCAGATACACACCCACTCCAGATTTATCTTAGATTTTCAAGATCTCATTTGAGCCTTTGGACAAAGATTAATCTCCAGGGGGTTTCACTGTATGGTAAATAAGAAGAAAATTAAAGAAACTCTAATTTTTGATAAAAAAAACTTTACAAAAAATTAAAGAGATCTCACGTAGCAAGTTTATAAAATCTCGATGTCTTTATGTTTTGCTTAACAGCAGTTCCAAAATATCTTAGATTTGCAACAGATCTATCTCTTTCTGCAAAGATCCAGATATCTTGTTCTCAGTTCCTGCTCCGATACCATAGAAAAAGCTTAGAAGAAGTTGGAAAACGAGAGAGTTTGTAGAAAGGAATTATGTATTCTGTTGTGCATTAAACAATAAAAGAAATCATCATTATACAGGGAAAGAAATCAAACTTAAAAGGCCCGGATAACGTGATATTGAAACAAGATCTAAAAAACTATCGTCAACTACTAAAAATAAACTTGTAAGAAATTAAAAGAACATGGACGATTTCTTTCCACCTTAGCCCCGAAGCTTCGAGGGTCACATCTAACGCCTATGATGAGTGTTCTACACGCATCATAATTATGTCACTAAATGCGTTATTTTGTTACCTTTGATAGAGTTTTAGTATGTTTTAATGTGTATTTTGATGTTGTGATATAGATTGATGAAATTGAAGGAAATAAGCAAAACTTGGCAAATTGGAGAAATGAACTAAATTGTAAGAGACCCAAAGTTCGAGGAGTAAGGTGCAAACACTCCAAAGTTGTGCCGGACCTTAAAATGAAGACTTGAGAGTGTTTGGAGTCAATTGGATGAAGAAAGAAGTCAAAGGGACCAAATATAGTCAAAGTATGATCACACATCAACTTTCAACCGAAAAAGTTATGCTCCAGATTTGTGATTTCATATTGATACTCATTTTTGACATAGAAAATGTTTGAATTGGAAAATGACATCTGAATAAAAGGTGTATCCCTTTGAATAAGCGTTTCAAAGAAACTTGAATCATCTTAATCGGATATCAGGAGCAAAGGTTATGATCACAATACTGAAGGTTGGCGGATGCATATTACAGTCGGGGCAGGCGCCCTTGCGCCCAAAAGGGGCGCCCCTGTGATGCGACTATGCAAATTGCCAAATAAACCCTAATGTTGACTAGTTAAAAAAGAGGCACTATACATACAACTTGGGGGGTTCATATGATTTTTCAAGAGAGAAGAAAACCACTGATCAAAACTCTAACTATTGAAAGGAAGAAGGAAACTCTTTCTTAAGAAATTAAATAGCCGGAAGATGAAAAGTGTTAAATGAAATGCCACTATGCACATATATATCACTTCAACCGAAATGCCAAAATGAGTGGTAAGGACATGGACACGTATCGCCATCCTATAAAAACATTCCAACTTAAAAAATCGTGTTTTAGTATACGACTTTCGCCAAGTTTTGGGAGCACGTCACAGATCACCGGTTGGAGCCTCAACACAAATATACAATATATGGCCTTAATGAAAATTATACCAATCATTCTCAATTACGATTGTACACAAATCAATAAATGTGCAATTAACCAAATTTATGGGAATATAACCAAACAAACATTCAATATATTTTTTAAAATCTCACATGACATAAATCAAAATATTTTGATGACTTTGTTGATTTGAATAAAATCATCAATAAACCATGAGCGGAGCCACGATTATTATTTAGTGCGAGTACAATTCTTTGGATGTGTTCTTATCCTTTACATATTCTAACAATTCTTTCTCGATTATTGACTGTTAGGTTTTAGATGTTTTGTAATTGACAATTTTGTAAACAAAAGGATTGAATTGTACTTTGGTTATAAAGTCAAGGAGTAATGTGCAAATAGTTGAAAATAGGGTCATTAGGTCTAGGGTTTGAGAATGACAAAAAGCAGGAAAACGGCGTGGATTTTCGATAGATTGTCGCCAAGGTTTGTCTCGAGCTACAAAAGCAAAAACATCATCGCTGGACCGTCGCCAAGCCTTCACTCGAGAGACAGGGTTATACAAAAAAAATTTATTTCGCGATTTCAAGGCTTTTCCCCGAACCATCTATTTTATACCCTACCTATAAATACCAAATAGCCACAGAACGTATTCTTTAAAGGTTGAACATTAAGAAAACATTGTGCTTTCATATTCCCTCCATCTTTGAAGCTTTCGACCTTTATAATTCTTTGATATTAAGTTCTTGGTAGTGAGAATAACATCAAATTTCAATCAAAATACCATACCGCTACTTCCTCCACATCTGTTAGAGTTGCTGAAGATCAAAAGAAGGTGACTGGAGTTCCAGTTGGTGAAGAACGAGTTGTTCTTCATGATCCATATGAGATAGACAATTTCACAAAGTTAGGAATTGTTGTAGGAGAGCAGAATCCAGGAATGCAGCTAGAATTCGTGCAGGGGAGCACAGAATTCAGGAGAGCTGTCAGAATTGCAGTTAGGAGATTAGATAGTACGTTTCGTCGTCTAGTCTGGTAGACTGTAAGTTACGAATCATTTATAGCGAATTGACTGGCAAAGTGCCAGGAGTTTTTCCCGGGTTTCTCCGTGATCATACTATTGTTCTTTACTGCTTTATTTATTAATTTTATGATCTACGGTATTTAAATATAGTTAAAAATGACTTGCATGATTAACCATCTAAAAATAAATAATTGGTGACTTATTTGCTATTAATTAATATTTTTAATTCCGCATAAAATACGTATTTACTCCCTTCTAGGTATTGTTAGCGTCGAACTATGCATTTTTCATTGTCTTTATGACAAACATAATCGTGCCTTCTTTAATTATCTACTTAATTAGAGCCACGATTTTGTGTGGAGATATCATGTCACTTATGTTAACTATTCCTATAGATCTTGCCCTTGATGATAAACGGTATGCAAGTTTGTCATTTAGTATAATTTTTGGTTATTGAGCTATTTCATTACGTCTACCACTTGTAGGTTCATCTTGACTTAATTTACCTCTTTGTAATCAAGAAAACTTTATAGAAGCTTCCGAATCTCCCTTTATACATGAACTCCAAAATTTCGTCTATGATTGATATGCTCTAATATCAAATTGTTGAATTTAAATATTAAAGATACAATTTAATTAATAATTAAAATTTGTGTAATATTTACACACACACTTAGCAAAGTTGGTGAATTGGGCTTCCTAAGTTCTTGATGAATCTATCAAAGACGGTGGACGTAAATTAGTCAAAAGTAGTGGTAATGAAGTATATAATCCTAGCACCAGCACCTTCAAGCTTCTTCAACGTTGATGATTTTTTTCACTTCTATCATTTGTTGCTTTCTAGTATGTGGGCATTGAGAATTTAAAGGAAATGTACCATAGTTCAGTTTAAGTATGTATATTTTATAAGTCAAAAAACAAGAATAATCTTGATTTGATATTGATATATATCTTTTATTTTTTATTTATAATATTACTGTAGAATAAGCTTTTTTTTTTTTTTTTTTTTTTTTTTTTTTTTTTTNCGTCCCCGTCCCCGTCCCCGAATACCTGATTACGCGGGTTATTCCAGTCCCGTTCAGGGTGGGGCCCGCTAGTATCAGATTTGTTGGATTTTTTTTTTTTTTTTTTTTTTTCGTTATTTTATGATGATGGTTGAGATGAAGGTACCTATGTAGAGATGGCAAAAAAACTCGTTCAACCCAATATCCCGTGGAAACCCACATCAAATGGGGCGGAGATTACCCGCCTATTCACGAAAACAAGATGTGAGCGGGACGCGGCACGTTGTCCCGAAGTGGGTAGGGGAAGGCACGGGAAAGCGGTCCTTGCTCCATTTAAAGTTAATTTCAAATATAATTTTTTTATCAAACAAAAAAGAAAACATTTATCATAATTTTTAAAAAGAACATGAGTTCTTAATAAGTTGAAAAAAAAAGTAATAATACTCACTAACTAAAAAACGCAAAAAAATAAAAGTAAAAAATAAAATAAATAAATAAATGGGCGCGATAAACTGGGTAGGGGTCCTGTCCCATCCCGTCCCGATCATGCCTTGTCCCGCTTTACTCAGGTAGGGAGTGGGAGATTAATGTCACAAAAATATCCGATAATGTGAGGGATGGTCAACTCCTGCCATACTATTCATGTTGTCATCCCTATACCCATGTTATCTCAGTGGATGCAACTTGTTAATGACTAATCATTTAGAGACTTAGATCATGTTCAAAACTAATTTTAACCACAATTCATCAATTCTATTACTTGTGAACAATCCCATACGCTTGGACGTTTCACACGAACAACATACTTGGCTTAGGACAAGTAGTGTCCATCAGGGATGGGAGACATATCAAGCCTGAGAAAGTAACTAAGGAAGCCAAGATCCTTCAACTCAAAGTGCTGACTCAAGAACTGCTTAAGCTCAACAATGCCAAAAGTTTCATCACTAGTAATAATTATGTCATTGATATAAAGCAACAAAATGGTAATACCAGCATCAGTACGTCGAGTAAAAAGGACAGAATTATAGTGACTAGAAACAAATCCAAGCTATGAGATAGTGGACCTGAATTTGGTTAACCAAGCACAAGAAGCCTGCTTAAGCCCACATAGTGTTAGTAGAAGACGACAGACCTTACCAAGTAGATGATGATACCTTAGAGGAGGCTGCATATACACTTTCTCAGCTAAATCACGATGTAAAAGGCATTTTTCACATTCTTCTAAAACAAAGGCTATTGCCATTAAAAAGCTTTAGCCAGAAGGGATTGAACAAATATAATGCTAGCAACAGGGGCAAATGTCTCCTAATAATCAATACCATACTCCTGAGTAAAGCCCTTCAATTTAGTACCATCAGTGTTGGTTTCCCTCTTATACACCCATTTGTTCCCAACTAATCTTTTTAGGAGGAAGATCAACTAGATTCTAAGTATGAGTATTGTGGAGAGCATCAAGCTCCTTGGAGATACCTTGCCGTTGAAGAGGCCAAAAAAAAACTTCATGGTGATTGTGAGGCTCATAAAAAGTGGTAAGAGCAAAACAACAATGAAAATAAAAAGGATGGGTAGGGAAGCTCCTAGTGCCGATTTTGACTATAGGCGGTATTGGCAATCGCCTAAGATCCCGCTTTGATGAAGGCTCCAAAACAATTGTTGTATATATTTTTTATTTATAAATAACAAAGGAAATTTTTCAAAATAAGTTTTATATTCTTCAAAGAAGTTTTTAATACATTTTTGAATTTCAAAATTTTTTTTCTCATTTTCATGGTAACTTTCGTTCTCTCTCTCTCTCTCTTTCATTTTTCTCTTTGCCGTTTCTTTTATTCATAGACCTTTCAGCTTTTATTTTATTTTATCTACTTGTTTAATCTTCTTCAGTTCCTTATCTATAAATTCAACTCTTTGCAATTCTATAGCTTACATTTACATTCTTTGACAGTAAGACTGATAGTGTTATAAGCATAATATGGGTTAATGTAAATTTTGACACTTAAGCCACTATCACAAACACATTGAGAAAGTCAAGTTGGAAGTGTTAAAGCAATAATATTTCAAGCTCACAAATGAAAGTGCTTTAAAACACTTGATGGAAACTTGTTATGACCTTAAGGTAATTAGTGATGCTAAAAGCTTTCCATACGGTATTATGAATTTTGAGTTCTAGTGACTTGGTTTTTTGTTACATAGAGTAAAAAAAATGTCGCAAAGTGATAACATGTCTATTGTTGTTATTATTAGTCACTTGAAAGTAGTTATTTCATTTCTAGAAACATATGGAGAAATTTAATTTGAACATGACAAGATTACTTCTCAAAAGGAAGTCGAACCTACTTTTCATGAAAGCTTATTATTCATATGAAGAAGCGGTTTGATGAAAATAACAATGATGAGATAATACATTCAGCTGAAAAATCTTTTAGAGTTGATTATTTCTTATATATAATTGGTCAATCTCTACTCTTCATGTAAGTCAAGGTTTGAATAATTTCAAAAATAAAAAAATAATTTTGAGATTCTATTTGGTTAAAAAATTTACAAAGTGCAAATGATAATTGTTTGAAGTAATGGTGTGATAAGCTTGAAGAATTTTTGAAGCACAACAAAGATTCTGACATTGATGGGTATGAGTTATTTTATGAGCTGCAAATTGTTTGAAATTTTGTTAGAGAAAATCAAAAAGATGATTGAAGTGTTAGATTATATAAAAATGATAGATCGTTGTTTTTCAATTGTGTGAATTTCTTATAAAATATTATTGACTACGTTAGTTACAGTTGCATAGGTTGATATGAGTGATAAGTGTATTTTCTACACTTATTCGGACTCCAAAATATTGATATTTCGTAATTCTTTTAATGGAATTATATCCTAATTTATTATATAATGTGTTATTAGGTAAAACTCAATGAATGAAAGTGAAATTGAAAGAAAGAAGCGATAAAGGGCAAGATCTAAAGTTAGGGGGCTAAAGCGCAAATACTCAAAGGTTGTGTCGATGAAGATTCGAGAATGTTAGGGATCAAATGGATACAACTAAAGGTCAAAATGAGTGAAAACAAATCAATTTTCAACCGCACAAGGATGTCCAAATTTTTAATTGGGGATTGAAATTTATTTTTGGCCCAGTAAACGTTCGAATCTGGCAAAGTTATAGCTACACTTCAATATCAAAATGTAACCTTCATATGCTCAAAAATTATGTCGAAACTCACGATGAAGATTCGAGAATGTTAGGGGCCAAATGAATATAACTAAAGATCAAAATGAGTGAAAATAAATCAATTTTCAACCGCATAAGGATGTCAAAATTTTTAGTTGGAGATTGAGACCCATTTTTGGCCCAATAAACATTCGAATTGAAAATGGGCTATTTGTAACAAAGTTGTAGCCATTTGAGTTATCTTTCTAAAGTATTTTGAATCGCCTTAATTGGACATCAGAAGAAATAGTATATGATAAAAATATTAAAAAAGACGTAGAATGACAGTAAGACAGCGCCCATGCGCTACAAAGCTGTTTTTTTTTTTTCAGCAACGCGGTGCCTAGGCGCTTTACTGCCAGCTTTTTAGGTCTTTGGTTTTTGGGCCATGAGAAGCCCATAAAAAGACTCCAAATTGGCCAAGAACATATAGGGAAGTATAAATAGACCTAAGGAGGCACTAATAAAGGAGTTCCACATTTTGAAAAAAGAGAGAAACAACGAGAGAACAAAGAGCAAAATCAGGAGAAGAAATTCATTGCGAGATTCAAGATCAAAGCAAAGA
>CAIGRQ010090809.1:0-14334 GCA_903798375.1 Fraxinus sp. D2006-0159
TGCGAATTTTACGGGTTAAATGTATAGTTTGCAATGATACTATGATTATGCCCGATATGTTAGTGATCACTTGGGCCATTGTACACATTACGGGCTATATTATTATAATATGGTAATTTTAAGTATGTGGGCCGAAATTATGTAAACCTTAATTAGGATTAGAGTTGATAATGGGCCGGCTTTATAATTTCCTATATAATGGTTATGTCTCCTCTCCTCTCCATATCGTTCTGGCTTGCCCCCATTAACGGTTGATTATTTTTTAAGAGTAAGGAGAAGAAGATCTAGTTGGTAATACTCATACATAACAAAATGTCTTCCGCGAGTATGAATTACAAACTATCAATTAGAATATGTGGTTCTTGTTCTTAGCATGATTACTATGAAATTATCAAGAATTTGAGCAAACCTTGCATTTACATACAACATATGTAACCCAAAAAGCTGGATTCTTACTGCATTAGGCTTGCTACAGAGCTTGCCACTGAGTATCAGTACACAGTTATAGAGTTGATAAATCACCTCTGCATAGAGAAGGCCAGTCACGGGGTCGGACTTGCTGTTTTCGATTGTTGTTTTGTGAAATTTGGCCTTGGATGATTGTGTCACCAGGGTGCCGAAAAGGGACGCAATTGCTTGTGAGGCCCTATTGGAACTAATAAAGACTGATTTGCAGAACCTTTATAAACTATGGTAGTGTGGTCGGTTGCAGATTTGGATAGTGGGTTGAACTCAAAACTAATGGTTAATGTGATTAAAAAGAGATACAAAAGAACAAGAATTTTTTGTTAAAACCAAAACCTATTGATGGATGAATCAAATAACTGTTTCTTTTGGAGGAATTAAGAATGAGAAACAATGCAGGGTTAGAGAGAATTCTTGGTTTCTTCCTCTATTTTTTAAAGGTAGTCTTGATTTTGAGTTTTGTTGTGTCTAGTTAAAAGAACGACTGTCGTATGTGTACGATGCCATTTCATAATAGGGTGTATATTAGACACTGGGAACTAGGGTTGTCCGTGGGTCGGTTCTGCTCGATTCTAAAATTTTCGGGTATTTAATAAATGAACTCGTCGGGTCCAAATATAATTATGGAACCGTTCGGGTTCGGTTCCTTTCGGTTCCATGTCATAATTAAATTTTTTAACATTTACAGCAACACTACATAAATATAACTGACATTTCATTCGTAACTTTTACAAATTAACTTAGTTCAATTCAAAAATATATAAATAACTAGATGTCGAATATTATTAATTCAATGCATACAAATAACAAAAAGTAGATATTAATATTTAAATGTCGGTGATCCATATTAAAAAATTGAGGCCCAATACTTAAAATTATGAAATGATCTGATTTAATTAATTAATTTGTTAATTTATTTAGAAAAAATAAAATAATTTAATTAATTTAATAAATAAAATAAAAAAATTATTTAGTTTCGGTTCTCATTCGGTTCTTCGATTTTTGGTCTAGACCCGACCCATACCCATCGATTCTCGAATCAGGTACCCGTTCAGGTATTTAACTTGTGAAAAATCGCTCGATTCAATTCGTAACTTTTGAACACCCCTACTGAGAACCTGTACAAGAGCAATTATATGGGCCAGCTCATATTTAGGCCACCCTACATTGGGCCAAGCCTAAAACGTTAGGGCTTGAGCAGTCTAGAGACACCTTAGATGGGTGAAAGGTGCACTTGAGAACTTGAAATAAATAATTTTTATTCGTAAGTGAAATTGTTGTGCATGCTCCCGCATGCTCCCTCATGGATGCCACATGCGTTCATGTACGACCATGCCACATGCAACTCTCATCAGATGCCACTTGGGATTCAATCACCACGTAAGACCGTCGTTGAACTTACCCTTAGACGAATAAACCAAAGAATCACACTTACCAATTGAATGTACGAGTATGCTCGAGTATGATAGACCGCCCAAGGCCGAAGGTTTGCCTCAAGGTGTCCCAACCCTCTCAAATGAGGGCCAACCGAAGGATTGACCTCACCATTAGATGAACAAGTAGGGTCGACGGCCTAAGGTTAGACGGTTTGCCTTATGTCTCAGTGACCTGAATGTGTCGTTAGCAATTCAACTTTCATCATTCGTTCATCAGGTTCACAGTCGAAGGAACAAATGATGAATGAAGTGCCTTAGAAGACCATAGGTTATTTGCTCCCTAAGAACTATCATGGTTGCAATGGAGTTATCCACAAGGCCTTTTCAAAAGAGGAAAAATTTCTAAATGTTATTGTACTTCACTATAATCATTTTCCTAGTAAAGAAAATTAAATTCAGTGAAAAACGCAACATCCTTGAGATAGCTAAGCAAGGGTACGACCTACAAGTACCACATAATGTCTACAAAAGGTGAAAAAATAAAATCAAAGATATGATAATAACAAGATCAGCAATAGTCAGAATAGTCCAAACCAACTAGTTCAATGGTCGAGAGGTTAAGAATACGCCTAACTCAAATCTAATATAAACATTCCAATTAAAACATTGTCCATTTATCTCACACACAATCAATTTCCATATATTGGGGGTGTTTGATCCACATTATTTTGGAAGAATGTATTCTGGAATAGTAGATTGATGGATAATGTGTGGTTGAAAAGAAAGGAAAAGTTATTGATGTGATATAAAATATTATTTNCCCCCGTTTGGTGCGCATTATTTTCAAAAGAATGCATTTTTTTGATTAATGTGATGGGAAATATGTGGTTGAAAAAGAAGGAAAAGTTATTGATGTGATGAAAAATATTATTTTATTGAAAAATGTATGGTTAAAAATGAGTAGAAGAATGATAATGAAAAAAAAAATGTGTGCCAAATAGGGACATAACTTGCATATCGAAGTGCAAGGATCTAATAATCAAAGAATCAGAAGTAACAAATAGGTATATGGAGAGATGAAAAATGTCATCAAAGTGCGAACACTTGGATCATACATATTTGATCAACAAAAATAAAAGTAATATATTTATAGAAACAAAAATCGAATTAAAATATTGGATTTAAGAATACATTCTTGATTCCTAACGTAAGATGCAGTAGAATTGGAGCAATGTTTCCCTCCCCAGATTTGCGCGTTTTCCATAATGTAAACAGTCGGTGCTCTTTCACATCTGTCTCTCCCTTTCCTTTCCTCTGCCCCACTTTTCCACATCAAACTTTTTTCCCTCTCCAGTACAATTATACCTACACGAAACATGTATACGTCTGTGAAAATCTAAATCTGGGTACATTCTAAATTTCACCATCTTTCATTCTGATTTTATTCTAATAGAAATTAGAACCAAAAAATAAACTAAAAATGCATCCAATAAAAGAGAGAGTTTCGGAAACGCTATCACGATTTTTTTCGGATTCCCCATCATCTCAAACGCCAGATCAAGAATCCGAGGTACCCTTTTTTGGTTTTTCCTTTTATGGGTCTTCAGAATTATGTGAATATTTGTTTGAATTGATTGTGAGATTTTTTATGGTTCTGGAATTGTTTCTTGTGTCTGATCTGTGAAAAAAAAATGTGGGTTTGAGTTTTCGATACAATGTGTGTGTAAATATGTTCAATTCCGTGAATGCTTGAGAATTTTTTTTAGCTTATGATGTTAATTGAGTTTATATTGTGATTTCGTTTGACATGCTAATAGACTTGATAAAGCGAGATCAGCTGGCGTTTTACATTTTCTGAATTTTAACTCCTTGTCTGGGTAATGTAAATCTTCTTTTTAAGTATTTCCTTTTTCGATAGAAATGGATTCTGAAATTAACTATTTTGATGTATATATATATATATATATATCCAAAATAATCCTTATGGTTTGCTCAATTGGTCCGTCTTGGGTTTGCTCCCCAATCGTCACCAGTCTGAGTCCCCTGCACTAAGGTGAGTATCCGACCGTAAACTTTAGGCGTGGGATTAGTCGAGGTGCACGCAAGTTAATCCGGACATCCACGGTTATATATATATATATATATCCAAAATGAATCATATAGCATAAAGTTTACAAATAAAACATGTTATTTTGACAGTCATCTAATAGCATTGCTGCTAAGTACCAATAACACTGTGACAAAGGGAATTGTTCTTCGTCAACATCTCACTAGTCTGCTAATATGATAATGTTCTATACGTGTATCCCACCAGTGTACTAATCAAGTAATGTAGGCGTTTTGCAACATCACTCAAGCAGTGAGTAGAAACTATGGACCTTATGTTGACCACCTCAAGGGGAAGTCTTAGGAAAATGTCAAGATTCTTGTAAAACGGACAGGATTTTGTAGTCTTGTAGATTTTTCATTCACGAGATTTTCTCAAAGCCTACTGTTATTAAAGACGATTCTTATAATGTAATCATGACTAAGAATCAGAAATACATCATAATCGTTGATATTATACTTGAATTAGCTAAATGCATATTGCAAAAACTATATTGTTGGATTAATAAACCAGTTAGCTACTCACGTTGGTCTACCAAACATATATGTAAAAAATCTTGTTCTTTTTTCCTTAGTGGGAGTACAATTTCTCTTCATTGGTGTTTCAATAAACATTGTCATATAGTAATATAAAGCGCATGAAATATATTATTTTTTTAAAAAAAGAAATATTAAATAAATTGATACTTTTGCCGGTTTCTAGAAAAATGATAGAAGATAGCTTCTTCTATGTAGCTAAAATATTATTATTGAGAAATGGCAATAATTTATTTCTCTTTGGAGAAAATATAAGCTAACATACAAGAAATTCAACTTTTGAAACACAAGTCCCCAAATGAAAGAGTTAAATCATAGAATAGTGAACATTATCACTGCAATCTTAGTATTATTTACAGTAAAATGAACATAAACACAGAATAAACAATTAGATTGCCAATTCCTCCAGGCTCTAGTAACAATGTTCTACATTTTTTTTTTTGAGAGGTTAAAATCCAAAGTATAAAATACCATTTTTTATCATAATGTCAAACCTCTTAACTGAAATCAAATTATACCTAGATTACAAAAAATTAACATCATCATCATAAACAGTCATGAAGTAACACCATATAAATCAATCCCTAAATTTCAACCCAAAATCCCACTTTTGTTGCTTATTCAGTTACAAGAATATTATGGGAAGTTGATTTTTTTATTTATCTACCCCCACGTAATTGATTTTATTTTGGAACCAAATTATTAGCCTTTTCCTCCCAAGAAAGCCATAACAGACCTCCCTAATTTATTTGTCCAAATATCAATTTCAAGACTACAAAGTTCAACTTTGGGTACTACCTTCTCAGCACTTTGTGTTAGAAAGAGTTGAATTTTGTGTCATTGAAATTGATATTTGGACAATGAAATTAGGGGGGTTGCTTTCTTGGGAGGAAAAGATTGATTATTTGGTTTCAAAATAAACCTTAATTTGATGCTATTATTTAGCAGATTATTAGCAAATTTTCAACTTTAAATAATCAAAGTTTGAAAAAAATAAACATCTGTAATGAAATGCTTATGCCACCTGTCTGACAACATTGGGTTTGCCACATTCATCTACAATAACGAAAATGTCCTTCCCTTTGTTGTTGTTGGTTAAATATTCATTCTTTGACAATTCAAACTCATGGCTAAAAAGGAAACAAAAATTATGCGGACATATAAATGTTATGTTGGATCAGAGATCAAATAAAGTGTGGGCCACTGTTGATGAAAGTTTTATTCAAACTTCGAATTTTCAAAGTTGGAAAGTTGCTAATAATATGCTAAATAGAAGCATCAAACAAAGGCTAAATTTCAATTAAGTGAGTTTAATGGTAGATAAATAAAATAATCAACTAGCCATAATATTCTTGTAACTTAAGCAACAAAAGTGGGATTTTGAATTGCAATCTGGGGATTGATTTATGTTGTGCTACTTTTTGACGGTTTACAATGATGATTTTTTTATAGTTTAATTTGATTTCAGTTAAGAGATTTGATATAATGATACCAAATGGTATTTTATACTTTCTGAATTTTAACCTCTCAAGAAAGAATGTAGAATATTGTTGATATAGCGTAGAGATAATGGTCATATGCTTTTTCATTCCGTGAACAAGGCTGAGATTGTATAGATAATGTTCACTCTCTTCTATGATTGACTCTTTTTGTTTGGGAACCAGTAGTTCAAATTTTGAATTTCTTCTTACGTTTGCTTATCTTTTTTTCTAGGGAGAAATAAATTAATTCCCCCTCTCAATAATAATATTTTAGCTGCATAGAAGGAGATATCTTCTATTCTTTTTCTTAAAGCCAACAAAAGTATCTTTGAAATTAAGTCATCGGCGATGACTATGTTGTATTTAGTCTCTGTATGTTTTTCATTTTTTCAAAACTTTATTTGCTACATATTCATTTAAACCACACATTCACACAATAAAAAATTCTACACATAAAATCAAATATTTTATCTACTTTTTAACCATGCATTCTCCTAAAAAACTTTGAAAGGTATTCTCCAAAATTCACTATTGAAATAATATTTTTCCAAAAAAATGGCTACCAAACAAGGGCTTAGGGTCTGTTTGATTGCAATGGTAGAAAATGGGTGGAAAGAAAATGTTTTACAGGGAAAAGAATTTTATAGAAAATATTTTACTGGGAATTATAATTAAATGTGTTTGATTAGTATAATTTTATACCCGATTTTTTTTTTAAAATTTTGAATCTTTTTGTTTATGTTTGGCTTTATTTTACATAGAAATCGTCCATTAAAATGTTTTTTTTTTTACAATTGGTTATGAAATTTCTTAACATTGCCAAAAACAAAAAGTATGAAAAAAAAAAAAAATAAATAAAATTGCTCGAACACTATTTTTTAATCAAAATTTAGTGTTCGTTTTACATGTAAATTGTTCATGAAAGTGAATTTTTTTTTTACAATTGGTTATGAAATTTGTTAACATTGCCAAAAAAATAAAAATAAAATAAAAACGTGGCCAGCCATGAACAACACGAAAGTGGGAAAATGGAAAATGTAACATATCAAACAGGCCCTTAATGTTTCTTCTTCTTCATCCATTTTTTTTTAAGAAGAAAATAGATTTCGTGCACTTTATATTACTATATGGTAATGTTTATTGAAACACCAATGAAGAGAAATTGTACTCCCACTGAAGAATAAAATTTTTAACATTTATGTTTGGTAGACCAACATGACTAGCTAACTAGTTTATAAATACAGCGATATAGTTTTTTTGTAATATGCATTTAGCTCACTCAAGTAGTAAGCAAAAATGTACAATACCTTAATTTTAGTAAACATTTTGATATGTGTTTCCAATTCTATTTGCAAGGTGAAAAATGAGAGAAGGAAATTCATTAAATCGCATTTTAATTACAATTATGCTCGAACGTTTACCTACAAAAAGTCCACCGATATTCCATGGAGAGAGAGAGAGAGAGAGATGGTACATTTTATTTTTGGATACATAACTCACTATGTTATGTCATGTCATGGGAGTGTTCTATGCATTATGAAGCCGGCTACTTTAGTTCTCAACAGAGTACTGATTGTGATATATGTTGCTGATACTTCCATTACTGGTTTCATTGTGCTTGACTGTCTTTTGTAACACTAAGCTTCCGTATGCATAGGCCAGGCCATACACTAAGGAGGGAAAGTCTGCGTCTTCTATATTTTCCTTCATTCTCCCCTCAGCTGGTTTTGATTGGTTTAGATCAGACAACCGCAATAATGAGGTCAAATCACTTGAATCGCATTCTTTTAAATGGAGAACAAAAAGTTTTTCGTATAGAGATAAACCCATGGATAGATACTCGGAATGTGAGTATCCTTGTGAAGAAAATGGAGAAAATGGCTCCATCAGGAGCCCAAGTCAAAATAACAAATCAAGTCCTCGCTTGGAAAATGGAGAACCTGGCTCCGGGAGGAGCACTTGTAGCAGCACTGATGTATTTGAAGATGCTGCTGATTCATATAGTTTTGACGAGACCATGCCCAACCTCACTGTTGAATCCCTTTTCATTTCTCCAGATTTATACGAGTTTTTCGATTCATCCCTTCCTAATATAGTTAAAGGTTGTCGATGGATCTTGTTGTACAGGTACATCAACTAACATGTTTGTTTTTGCTGTAGTTACTTTTGTGTTTTCTGTAATTGGATTTTGATATATGCTTTATATCTATTGAATGAAGCGCAGTTCTGCAAGACATGGTATATCACTTCGAACGCTCATTCGTAAGAGCGCGGGTCTCTCTGGTCCATGCCTTTTGGTATGTTTGCATTTATATTGGTAAAATTGCGCCACCACTTGTGTGAGTAGCAAGTTGGTCCTAAACCTTTCATTATAAAGAACATGCAGTCTGGACAAACTGTCCAAGTCCTCGTAAATCATCCAACATGGCTCTCATGATTTTTGTGGGCACCGACTCTAGTTGTGAAAGAAAAGCTAGCTTCAAAAGTTGGACATAAAAGAACTGTGTATAATTTAACTGTGATTTGGATGGTTTCCATAATTGGGGACTGATTTGTGCAACTATAACGAAAGTTTAGGACCAGCTTGCTCCTTTTTGAAGGCTGAGGATCAACTTGCTTCTCAGGGAATGGAGTGGGGACCGATGGTGCAGTTTTCCATTTATATTATGATCAAACCAACTCTAATAATTGACATGTTTTAACTCTTTCTTCTGTTAAACTGAGCCCTCCTTTATGTGCAGATTACTGGTGATAAGCAAGGTGCTGTATTTGGCGGGTTACTTGAATGCCCCCTGAAGCCTACTGCAAAGAGAAAATATCAAGTAAATCATATGCTTCCATCTACTTGAAGTGATGTTTGAATAAATTTATATAAAATCGTGGCATTTTCTGCCCTTTCAAATTCTTACCGTCTATTTATAGCTTGTTGACAAGCTCCTCCACCAACTAATTTTGACAGGGAACAAATCAAACATTTGTATTCACAACCATATATGGTGAACCGAGGCTGTTTAGACCTACTGGTAAGAATGTTACATACAGCTGTTTGCTTCTTTTTTTCAATTAAACGAGCTGTTCTGCTGTGTTCCTTTGTTTTCCTTTTCAAACTAATTCAATTGGCTGCCAATGGCTTAAATTATATACTGAAACAGACTCGACAATATTATTGTTGAAAAACCGAACTGATTTTATTGTATTTGTTACAGTATTTGGTTATTAATTTTGAAGAACCAGTATTTTCAGTTACTGAAATTGAATTTGCATGCCCAACTTACGAATCTTCTGTTTGATTATGGTTTGATCCTATGATCCTGTCAAGTGTCATTAAATCCGTATTTGTGTAAGCACGTATGTTATTTCTCACGAATGCACATGCTATACAAGCACATGTTTCTGTCAGCCCTGCAGGAGCTGTGTATGTATATATTGAGGGTGTTGACGTTAGATATGGGAAAGAAAAAATACTTCGTCGAACTAATCGAATTCTAGAAATACGCTAATATATTCGATTTTTTACTTGAACAGGCGCCAACAGATATTTTTACTTGTGCTTGAACGACTTGATTGCACTTGGAGGGGGTGCAAACTTTGCTTTATGCTTGAATGAAGATCTGTAAGTTCTTTGTCAAGCATACTTTGAAATTGTCAGTGTTGTTGATGTCACCTGTAAAGAATGTAAATTTCCTGAACTCATTACTTGTTATTTTATGAAGTTTATCTGGAACCAGTGGTCCATGTGAAACATTTGGGAACTTGTGTTTGGCCCATGATCAAGAGTTCGAATTAAAAAATGTTGAGGTAATGATTGTTTTCCTAAACGCCCCGTCATCAATTTCATTGAGATAATTATTCTTATTATCTACCTAGCTTAGTAATAGGTAAAACATCAATAAAATAAAGTTCGTGATATCTAGTTTTTCACAGAAAATTCACTTCGAGGGTTGGTCATGTTTGGCTAACCTATTTTGCCAAACAAGTTTGAAATTTTTTTAGAAGTTACTCTTTGTTTTGGTTTCTTCAGTTCTGAGGCTTAATTTTTGGAAAGTAAAGCTTAACTTTCCAAAAAAAATACTTTTTACTTTTTTTCCAGCTTGGCCAATCGAGCTCAACTTTTTCAGTTGTTGCACCAGCAAGTAATTTTCTTCTACCCCTTCCCCCTGCCCAGGACGCTGTTATTGTACCCATGAAGTTGGTTTACGCGGTGTCGCGACTCTATTAATAGCATGTATCCCCAACTATTGATTCCCTTGCGTTAAAGATTTTTTTTATGACAGACAATAAATCTGGACTTTTATTGCAATATTTGAAAACTGCTTGACAGGAAAAATGAAAATAAAGAATGGCCATCTGCAAAGATCGAACTTTTAGAGCATGTTTGGAACACACTTGAGTTTTTTTCTATTCCTTAATACTGGTCAATGATGGACAGCCTATCTTGCCAAATGAACCATTAATGTAGTTTACTTGTTTTTGAAAGTGATTGTTATATTCTGAATTGTCATTTCAGTTGTTGTGTTCATAGAACTTGTGATTTTAACCTTATTTTTGCCCCTTTTCTTCTCTTTGCAGCTGTGGGGTTTTTCTCATGTTTCTCAATACCTTAATTGAAGCAGCAAGAATTCAGATTATCGACTTTTATCTAGATTATTATCCACTTTTAACAGTCCTTTTGGTCTCTAGTGATAAATGTTGAAGTAGTTCCTCCATTTCGAGGATAATTTGTTCTGTACACGTTTATATTGTTGCTGTGGTAGGGAACCATTATTCTTTTATCACATTTTTTATTCAAGATATGTTCATTTGCATGAAAGAAATAATTTGCTTACTTGTGTCACATGGCTTTCAAGAATGCTTTCGGTCGATAAAATTGTATTATGAGACTTTTTTACATTGTAAGGTGATACATATATTAAAATCTCTACAGAAGCCTAATACTGTACAAGTTCTAAAATTGTATTTACAAATGATTAGCAGCATAACAGCAAAGATAACTCAATAAAACGTTCAACAGGATCATATTTCACAAAACAGCACAGCAAACATGTTAGTCTTCACCGTTTTCTATTCATTTTTGCATACAAATACTCAAAGAGGATTCGAGCACACACATCTAAGAGTTCCCACTTGTGTTTGTTGAGGGCTTCCCACTTGAAGTACTAGTTGTTGGGGTTTCTGTTGCTGCAGCAGACTGACCTTTGCTGTTCAGTTCATGAAAATTTGCTGGATCTAAATAAGACTGGTATGGAGGCATCCTTGAAAGCAAACGACAAACTTAGCTGTTGCACGGCATATAAAAACAATAACTTAGTTTTCTGATTCTCCTTTGTACCTGCTTGCTGTTATGGTCTGGCCATCTATATTCATCTTCACATCAAATATATTGCCTGCAAGAATGGCGAAACTTTTACTACAAGACAAAATAACCATATCGAACATGCTAGCTTGAATTTTCCAGCAATCATTATTGATATGGTATACAAAGCTTAGGAAAAACAAAGTAGACAAAACTTTAGTGGTATCAAAGAATGTGTAAACCATTTCTCAGTCTAGTTAATATGGGATTTGAGAATAGATGTTGGCCTGTAATATGCTATTCAGGGAACACAAACAGAGTGCAGATTGTAACTGAGTAAATTTCCTGTAGTATAACAGTTCAATCCACATTTTCAGACTTGTGAACACAGTCTAATGCTTGTTATATCCAGGAAAGGTATTTACCTCCAAGAATAGTTTTGTCAGAGAAGTATTTCGACATCATGTAACGTTTATAATCAGCCTCATATTTCTGGAATTTATCAAGTTGTTCCTTGTTATCAATGTCCCTATAAAAACAACACAAAGGCAATAAATAATTCCACACAAGAATTTAGTGACAGGAACTAAAAATGGCTACACGTGAGCATCCTGAGAGAATGAAAATTACTATTTGGTGGGTAAAAAATAGAAGTATGGGTTTCCTCACCCATGGAAAACAGGGGAAAAAAAAGAAAAAACTCTGTTTCTTTCCTGATATAACTAGCATCTGTAACTTTTAGCCTAGATAGATACATAGAACAAAAAGCCAGAAATCAATTAGGCCTTAGACAACAGCCAAAAGCCTGTCTGATGTTCCCTAGTTCTTCACAAAAAGAGGCAAATTAGCTGACTAATCCTTGATCCTCCGTTTTAAGACTGTGTTCTATCAAGTCTTATGAGTACATAGAGCCTTTTGTACTTGCCTTGGACTACCTAGAATAATAGCATTTTGAATCGTCTTCTCCTTTTACATATCAACATTTGTGTCATTACGATATTCGCGCGAGAGAAATTTTCAAATAGCCTCATCTTCATGAAACAACAAAGGTATTACAATTTTTACCCAAGGGTAGCTGGTATGCTTCGAAACTAAATTTCTGACTAGCCTAGTAGCTGATAAAACAAATGGATATATTAACCATGGCAATTAAAATTTCATATTGGAAGTTCTTATGAAGACATAAAGTCTTTCACGCTATTGCCTGATAACTTCCGCGTTACAACTTCGTGTCCTGCACAGGCAAACGAATGCAAATTCGTTTGTGTAGATATGGGATTCCCATTAAGTATAACTGGTATGCTTCATTTTCAATAATTACATATGCATTGGCAGATTTTTGTTCTTCTGATTTTATTTATTCATTTATTTCACTTTAAAAAGAAAAGAAAGTTGCTAGATCCCGTGATTCACCCACGTCTAGCCAAAAAAAGAGTTAATTCGAGTTAACATATGATAAGTACACTGTTACCAGAAACAAGGCATGGGCCAAGACATATCTAACCACATTGATATGAATTTCTAGTGAACATTTAAGACATTTTTCTAGTNAAAAAAAAAAAAAAAAGAGTTAATTCGAGTTAACATATGATAAGTACACTGTTACCAGAAACAAGGCATGGGCCAAGACATATCTAACCACATTGATATGAATTTCTAGTGAACATTTAAGACATTTTTCTATTGTCCCTTGAGAACATTTAGTCATTTACCCATTTATTGGATTAAATTCTTCAATCCATTTAGTTCATTGCTCCCATTTTATCCCCATTTCTGTAATTGGTGCAGAAAACTAATTGAAAAAAGGTCATGATATTTTAAGCTCAAAGACCCCCTTCAAAATAAAATCACTTTCAAGGTAAAAAACTTAAAATTGATTTTCTAAATAATGAAATACAATTGAAACCAACTTTAAAAAAAATGAATTTTTCTTAAGTAAAGGTGTGTACATGCACATCGACAAATCACAAAGAATTACAGAAGATGCTTGTAAACATCTAATTAACAGAAATTCAAACCAATTCATTATGCGTAGGTTTCAGGTAATCTCACTCAAATGGGTCTTTGGTGGATCCTTTGTTTTGCTCTTCAGAACCTTTAATTTCACTCGGAACGCCCTTCAAAATCCCAAAAAAAATAAAATAAAAAAAGGAGGAAAGAACGTGGCGATCACACATCTAAAAAAATTATTAAGAAAAACCAAAACTTAAAATGCGGCCAGATTGTGTACAAGGAGATGAAGAAACGCACCTGTTGTTGTTTGGGTAGAGGAGGTCGAGGAGGAGTGAAGGAAGACACGGAGTTTGAAACGGAGTTAGAGGATGAAGCTCGACGGCGGCGGTAACTCACTTCCGCGAGTGATAATTTCGGAGAGCAAAGAAAAAACACTTTATATGACGTAAGATGGCGCCTTTTACAAAATTGTTGTTGCATAAATAAAAGGGTAAATTCCTTGGTACCTAAACCTCGTATCATCCTGAAAATTTTAAAACTGTGCACTCGATATCTTGCTCACCGAGAAAATTTGGTACGATCCCATATGTACGTAAGGTATGATCATTTATTCAAATTACGACATCTTAAATATTGAATTATCTATACTACAATACCTCAATGTTTGAAATCGTAAGAGGCAAAAACACAGTTAGCCTGTAACGTCAATGTATTATAATTTGAGTAACTCGAGATACGAGGTAACGTAATTTAAATAGACGATCATATTATATGTGTTCATGACTGATTAGAGATGGCAATGGGGCATATTCGATTCGAGATGGGGCACCCCCGCCCCGCCCCGCCTCGCCCCGTCTCACCACTCCCCCACCCCGTCCCGTCTTGTCCCACCTTAGACGGGGTGAGCGGGTTCGAGGCGCTGACTTGCCACATTTCCTGCACTGTTTATATATATTTATTTTTTAAATTTCCATTTAACGTGCCCCGCCTCGTCCCACCACTCCCCCACCCCGCCCCGCCCCGCCCCGCCTTAGACTGGGTGAGCGGTTCGAAACGCTGACTTGCCCCAATTCCTGCTCAATTCCTGCCCCATTTATGTATTTTTTTTCAAAAATTTCCATTT
>CAIGRQ010090818.1:0-16747 GCA_903798375.1 Fraxinus sp. D2006-0159
TCGAAATATATTTTCGTGAACAGAGCTCAATTGCAATTCAGCCTTGACTTCTTAGGCTATTACTAGACTAAGATTTTAGACCAAGTTGCTTTCGTGTCTTCCCAACAAACAAGTCCCCAGATTTTATCAGGCCAGGGATGCGTCCAACAACAGGTAAACAGAGAATTTGAGCCACCGCATCTCTTCGACCAAGTGAAACAAGTGCCATTGGTGAAGCAGGCTTGTAATTAACCAGCGCGTTTTCTTCGCTTCCTTTTATTAACAAATTCAAGTTCTCAGCAGCCACCAATGCATGCCTTTGTGCCAAATATCCTTGTTTGAGTTCCTGCATATAATATTACGCTGTAAGAATAATAACAATGAATATTGAGAGAATGAACTCAATTTCATATAAAAGATTCTTCTAATAAAAATATTACAGGTTATTTTATTTTTTATCCTGCTTAATAATTTCATAGAAACACTAATCAAATTAGGGAAAAACCAGGGATTAAATACCTTCTATGTGTAGTGAAGACCGAGATTGCTAGGAGCATACAATTCAACATTTTTTGTATTGACTCCTTTAAATGTTTTTGGAATACGAGTAAAATCATGCGTCATTATATTTTTATTTTTTATTTTTTGTCAAACCAAACACTGCTGTTTCTCCAAAGCCAAACAGATTCCAAAATATCTGGTTTATTTGAAGGTTATTTTGTCCCAATCAACGGGTACGAGGGTTTACGAAGATGCTATGATTTCACCGCATGAAATCATTTTAAGTAGCATAAAGAAACTAATACTTGGAGCCAAATAAAGTAAAACAACAAATAATGCTCGACTTACCGGAATATCAGTGATATCTCCAATACCAAAGACATTCTTGTGACCCCTGACCCTCAAGTTTGCATCAACCATTAGCCTTCCATGACTGTCTAAGCTATCCTTCAAAACAGTCTCCTTTAGCCACGACGAACCAATTGGCTTACCCGTGCATATAAAGTGGCAATCAGCTCTTATGCTCTCTCCACCAGATGTTTTATAAACATCGTCTGACTGAGAGTTCAAGTCAACAGATTGGCCCAAGATGACTTCAACCTTCTTTGAAATCAACCAATCATGAGCCATTTTACCAGCCTTTTTTCCAATAAATTCTAACAACCTTGATCCTCGATGCACCAGTGTCACCTTCTTATCAGGAAAGTCAACAACAATTTCAGCTGCTAATTCCACACCAGTTGGTCCCCCTCCAACAATCAAAATTGAATTTGCAGATCTTATCTTGACATGTTCTACAACCAGGAAAATAAGTCAGAAGCCGGTAATCATAGCATCCATTAAACAGTGGTTTGGATTTGAATTAAAGACCCAGAAATGCTTGGACGAACTTGGAGAAAAGAATACAAGAGTTTTAATAATGTATCAGCTTAACAATTAAAATGAAAGAAAAGCATGTTGTGAGGACCTCACAATCATTAGAAAATTAAGGATAACATCTAGGTTGATATCTATGCTTTTTGAGAAGCTGGACTATGATGAAATTAAGATATCACTACAACTTGGCCTTTATTATACAACTCAAGACACTTGAAACTTCTCTTATGAATTTCAAACATTGTTCAAGATACAACATTTTTGGAAATGATTATTAAACGCAACTGCATCCATGCATATACTTCACAAAGGCATTTATTTTCTCTATTCAGATCTCTTCATATAAACCTATTTAATAGTTTAGGGACAGATATCTATGTATAGCGTGTGGATGAGCACAACTGCCAGAAGTAGTGAGTCAGAACTGATAACCAAGTACAAAATACCCCTAAATAAAGTTAAGAAATATCAATCTTAAGTGTGAAACCGAAATATTGCTCCCATATTGGAAGTCATACTTCTAAATGCAAACTCACCAGTACAACTAATGAATGTAATATGATGAGCAAAAAATAAATTTACCACTGAAGCTACAATATAAAATTTGCTTGCATATTTGTGCCAGTATTACCTGCTTGGTAGTAACTAAGCTTCTCATCTTTTGTACAAGGACCAGCATCTGCGTGACCAGTGGCAATGACAAGATAATCATATGCAATTAGACGGCCTTGAGCAGTCAATACTTCATTCTCTGTGATGTCAGTTGCAGCAGATGCAATAATGTGTGCATTAGGAAGGTATTCCAAGTGATTAATCACTGATCTCTGTGCAAATGATGGTTCAACCATTGATCTCAAGCTTGCCCAAGAAATCTCAAGATACTCCTTCCTGCAGTTTCAGTTTTAGTTAAGCAAAGGGAACCAAATTTAAGATGTTTTAAATTATAGTTAACTGCAAAGATTAATATCAAGTTGCAATTCTAGGTCATGTCATTATAATGTTGATGCATTCAATGTAATTTAGGTTAAATCCTGTCAACGTGTGAGAATTGTGACATCAACCACGAAAGATATTATACAAACAGCACGAAACAATGAACTAAAAGAAGACAGTTTTCAACACCATACTTTTTGGATGTGTGGAGCCAAATTATTCATTACATTTTAAATGTTATGGGTGTACTTCGGAAAATTAGCACCTATATTAGGTCGCCTTAATATTTCCTCATATAATGGAATTAGGACAAGACTCTTTTTTATGATGTAGAGGAAAAACAGAGAAGTGTGAGATCTGAAAACACTATAATCATTCTTCTTCTTCTTCAATATAGTTAAATCCTGCAGTGGCATCAAGAGGACGTAACTCTTGCATTGAGAATGAACCATTCTAAACAGCTTGTTTTTTTTGTTTTGTTTTGTTTCGTATTATTATTTCTCTTGTTGATATAGGATTAACGATTAATCCATAACAATACCAACCATCCACACCTGGGTGAATCCTCAAAAACACTTGAGAAGCCTTTTATATTATTCCTAAAGATCAGTCAAGGATGTAGATCATGTTCTGAATTAGAGGTGTGTTTGAGCCACATTATTTTGGAAGAATGTATTTTGGAATAGTAGATTGATGGAGAATGTGTGGTTGAAAAAGAAGGAAAAGTTATTGATGTGATGGACAATATTATTTTATCGAAGAATATGTGGTTGAAAATGATTAGAAGAATAAAAATGAAAAATTTAATGTGGCTCAAATAGGGGTTAGATCTCATTGAACTGATAAGTGTGCATTCTATATGATGTAAAGAATCAAGACCCACCTGAGCCTTAAAAAGTTGACAATAAATAATGCGTGCTACACTTTTTTATTAATAACTTTAGAAAAATTTTACACTTCTGTGAAATATAAATCCAGTACATTCAAGGTAAAAACATACTACCCAAAAATATGGTATAACCATTGTTTAAAACAACTGTTCGAGGCTTTCTCCTTTAGGCATACCCCACGTGAGGCTTTCATTAGACGTCTTGAAGCTTATGCTTTGAGTATCATGCCTGAGGCTTACACCTCAAGGCTCAGCCTCAGGCTAGCGCTAAGGTGTGCGCACATTTGTCTAGCCTTTTCTGGACCTTTTATCATCGACCCAACTTTTTGGATTTTTTACAATATTTGACAAGGGTTTTCTTTCTTTTTTTATTATTATTATTCCTTAAAGAGAATACACCATTGGAAGTGGAGGATAGTTACAGAATAAAAAAATGCAGTGATCAGGAGGATGATAGTGGAATTAAAAATATTGACAATTCACTAGAAGATTTTATTGTTACTCATAATATAGGAGACTCCTTGATCATTTCTACATGTAAAAGTTATTGCAATTTATTATGTGATCACTAATTTGAAAACTTATTGTTATGAACTCCTTTATTGATCACTTTATGTTTGTTTGCAAGTTAAAGATTTAATCTTGCTTTCTTATTAAGGTTCAAGATAGTTCATAGTTTACCATGAACATATTTTTGTATTGTTTTGAATTATTTTATTGGTTTATCTTGGGGTACACCACAAAATGCCTGGTGGTTTACATGTGATTTGTGAGGTAAAGCTCTCAGTATCCAAATTGAGCCTTTTCAAACATTGATTCTAGCATCAATGCACAAGCCAACTTTTAGCTAGTTCACATTATCTATTTGGTTAATTTCTTCTCTAACAACTGCTAGTGCAACTACATCATAATTTTCTCAAACGCCGCAAGTTTTCTCAGACGACATAAACTCAAAAGCTTATATTTTTTTGCACTGTGGTAATTTTTAACCCTGCAAACAAATCTGGCATGTATAAGCTCATTAAAGTTATTGCCATGATGTAGAGTCTTAAATTTACTCATATTGTACACATACTTTGTCTGTGAATTAAAATTACTTTGATTCACATCACATAAATTGCGTTATTGATAAAACCCCAAATACCAATTTGTTGAGGAACGGTAAGTGTATTAGGAGGAGTAAGCCAGTAGGGCATCCCAGCATCTTTACTTCCCTCCCAATTCTCTTCCTTACCTAACAAGGGTATGCTCACCCTTTAATTCGGGTTCTACTTTCACCCCACTATAACATAGACTAACAGTTCATCACCCCATCCTCCCTAGAAACAAATAAATAATAAAACAAGAAAAGAGCAGGTCCTGAAACTCATAGAGCGTAATTTCTTTTGATGAGGCTTGGAAATGTTACATCTCTACTAGTTCTCTGAAAATTTTACTCTTGAATACAATCAGCTTACCATTTCATCCTATTACACATTTAGGAACTTTGCCTATTTATTAACACCAAAAGTGCACCACAATTGAGTGTTTCCGGTCTCTGATCACCCTTTCTTTCTAGATTTATTATTACAACAAAAGTAAACTATTTTTATTCCAAATATAAACTCAAATAATCAAAGTTTATATGTCAATAATGATTTTAATCATGTGGTTAAGGCTGGTTGAAGCTGCAATCACAATAAAAGTAAAAATTTTCATCATGTGCAACTCGGAATTACTAAAATCTAATTAAAAGACACCACAAACGTACAAAGCAGTGAAAGAAATGAACACTCACACCACAAACTAAACCCACAGAAATAACAAAATTACACATTCATTTATATTCAATTTATCCTTAACAAAGCCGGTAAAGAAAGCATGATAAAAGCGAAAGGGAGCTTACAGATCAATAAGGAAAACATCAGCATCGTTTAGAATGGTCTTGGCAATAAGAGAGCCGGCGATTCCACCTCCCACCACCACCACCCTCTTCTTCACTCCAATCGGATCGTCCATTATCAACTCAAAATACTTCTATAATTATTCACAAAAATAGGGAAATAAAAAAACGGCCGATAAATTTCTTTCAACGCTGAATTTACAAAAATGGGTGTAATGATGAGGGAAATGCAGAAGAAAAAGAACCTAGTTGCCTTTTGTAATGGAAAATGAATATGCAACGAGAAAGGGGCTTCTCCAGGGTGGTCCTCTGGGAGGGGCAACCCCTATTCTCGTAAAAATGATTCTCGTAAAAATGGCTCATTAATCATCAATCAACGTATGGATTTTGCTACGTGTAACTAGCAAAATTCATAATAATGCGGATAATGGACAAGTGGCACTTCCTGTTGGGGAGCGCCTGTGAGGGGAGGTGTCACGCGTGTAGGGTGTGTTAATTTTTACTGGACTCACTCGTTTAATAAATAATAACATGTAATTTTTTAATTTTAATTCGATTTTAATTTTTATTGAACACGTCCCTATTATGGACACACATGAGTACATTGCTATGTACACGTACTAAAACCTATCAACATATTGTCCTCATTTTTCAAGATCATCCAATTCTTTATGATATACAGCATAATTTTTTAACGGATTCATAGCTTTTCAAGCAATACATTCGGTCTTATTACATTGCAAACAGAAATTAGAAGCGCAATTGGGATGTGGGAAAATAGAAAAATTGTTGTGATGAGGAATAGTAGACTGAGGATCAAATTGATGATATTTGTATGAAGGTTCATCATGAAGTTGCTGAACAGAACGCTGAAATGAATACAGTTCATCTTCAAGTTTGTCCACCCCAATCGTCCTCCATTTTAAACGATCATGGACATAACAATCTTGATGTAAGAATATCATGAAACAATTGTGCTTAACTATCAATTTGCTAGAAGAAATTAGATTGAGGCCCCGTTTGATTCCCATTAAAAATTTCATTCTCATTCTTCTACTCATTTTCAACCACACATTCTTCAATAAAATAATATTTTCTATCACATCAATAACTTTTCCTTCTTTTTCAACCCCACACATCACTTCAAAAAAATGCATTCTCTAATTTTAATGTGCAACATTTTCAACCACACATTCTTCAATAAAATAATATTTTCTATCACATCAATAACTTTTCCTTCTTTTTCAACCACACATTCTCCATCAATCTACTATTCCAAAATTCATTCTTCCAAAATAATATCTATCAAACACACTCTGAATGTAAAACATGGCACCACTAAAACTCCTGTTAAAACAAAAGTATCAGACAACTTTGCTGTCCCAATATGTGTGGCTTCAGCAGTATCATCATTGGGTACTCTCACAGATGCTTTGACAGCATTAGACACAGTAGTTAAATGCATAACGAAGCACACCATATGTTCTGAAGCTCATGTGTTTACAATCTATCTACTGCATCTTTATGAACATTAAGACAAATGTGATTACCTGAGAAAGCAAAGGCATCATGTGCTGAATGTGAAGCGGATGGTATATCTTGAGGCTGTGTTTGAGGACAAGTAGAGATCTGTCATTTCAATTGTGGTACTAGCATATCCAAAACTTTCTTGCATTGATCTGGAGTGATGATGAGGTTGGAAAGAGAGTCTAAAACATCAGATTGATTACCATAAGATTGATTTCCATAAGAAGTTTGTCCAACAACATTTACAACATGAGCTTTTACTTTAGCAAGTCAATGCCCTGAGGGATAACCTATCAATTTGTAGCATTTCCCTTTAAGGTGTCCAAGCATTCCATAATAACTGTATATATGTCTATCCTTTCTTTGAGACTGAGTAAATTGTGTGTTCCTCTGATTTCCAAGAGAACCGTGCACAATTTTACTTGCAAAAGCAGTTGTTTCAAGACTTTGTTGCTTCTTAGTAGTAACTTCTTTCTGCCTCTCATCTTGTAAAATGAGTGCAAAAAGTTTATTGAGTGAAGGCAACGGATCCATCAACAAAATTTGACTTTTGACACCAAAAAAATGTTCATCTAACCCATGAGGAATTGCATAACTTGATCTTCCTATTTATAATCAACACTGCTGATATTCGGTCTATAATTATCCCAAAGTCCTTTTAACCGATTGAAATAAGAATTAACTAAGCTATTCTCTTGCGAAATTGAAGCAATTTGCTTCTTCAATTCATAAATGCGAGGACCATTAGAGTTTTTCGCCATTGCAGAGAAGCTTCAAAGCTCTGATACCATGATGAATTGTAATGAGAGAGTTCTAGAATAGAGAGGAGTAGAGTTGGCAGGAAATTCTGTTTCATTCAATTGAACAACCGAAAAATGGACAAGTAGCAGAATATATATACAGATGAGAGCAACTAAAAATAACGTAATGAAAATACTTAAATATCCTTATCTATATGTGCATCAATAAGAAAGAATAAATAATTGTAGTTAGAGTCCAATTTTTGTAAAACGTGTTGGGGAAAAATTAGAGAATCAAAGTAAATCAAACCAAAATCGAAGGCCCGTGTTTACACGATTTCCTTAAATTGAATTCGCCGCTTCACTGGGGTATAAGATGTTTTGATTGGTGTTTGATTNAAAGAACTTTAGCAAAGGAAGAAAATGAACAAAAACTGAGGCTGCTGGAAATGAACGAGGAGGAAACTGAATTTTTTCCTTTGTTGTGTTTGCTGCCTTCTTAACCGAGAATGAGGTTGGCTTTATATAGGTGAGCTACTTTAATTTCCATTTAGTAACAATTGAAATAGCTGAATTAAAACTGGTAATGAAGAATGAGATTTAATTTACATTCAACCACAACTTGAAACTGAACCAAAATGTGAAACGGTTTTTCATTCAACCAAAAGAAGCTGATGAAATTAGTTTCCAACAAAACGTGCAAATGAATCTCACTTAAAATAATTAAAAAAAAAAAAAAAATCTTTGTTCTCCAACAAACCCACCTCTCCCTACCCAACCCCCTTCCACCACCTCATCCCTTGAGGCGAGTCGTAGGTACAGTGTTAAACCCATTGCCAATGAAGGTACTTGTGAACTCCTTTAATTGTGGTCAGTTGTGAATGTTTCTTGGTACCAACTTGTAATAACAGTGCTTTGCAACAAAGGTAAGGGTTGCATGAAATTTCCACACTTCACGTTGGGGATATGCCCTTACAACTTTGCATTATTAATGTTCAAATGATCAATTGGATCAATCTTTCCCCAAAAACTGTTGTTCCTCATCATCCTAAAGTCCTTCAGTACAGCTCATATTTTATATCCTTTGAAAACGGAAGGTTCTCATCATCGTCATCCTAGTAACAAGAACGCATCAATTGCTTATCACTAGATTTCTGCTTGTGAACTTGAGTTTCTTTATCTTGTACCCAACAATCCTTGCTATGCCAGTTATGGTGATTGTTAGGATTGTGAGGGGTCCTTTGATAGGTCTCTGTCCCCGCATAGTCTGTCGAATACATGGACTCCGTTGCCGCTTGTTGGAAGGTAGATCATCCACCCTTCTAGGTGAGTCATTCGACTCTTGGTGTGGCTATTATAGTGATTCCTCATCTTGGGATGTGACGAAGCGTCATGAGATCGACGACTAAGTACGAAAGTGAATTTTAAAGTCCAAGTATCGTTCCTACATAGGCTATTTATCTGCTATCAATTTTTGTCATCAACTTGGATTTAAATTAAATTAATGTGGTCACCAAACAATGAATCAAGAAATTAGGTTAAAACTAAGGCTATACTAAATATATCTAACTTAAATTGACGAGTGAGACTTTTTGGAAAATCTTTGAGATTAGGTAGTTAGGAATTATGATTTCATTTAGGTCAATTAAAATCCACTTAATCCAATATCATCCAACCCCTTTTCATGTGTATTAATAGTCGAATTACTCAATTTTAGCTAATGATCTCTTTCGAATAAACTAGTCACATTCACATGTTTGAATTTACTATATTTCTATATAAATCGTACACATAAATGCATTAATTCGGGAACTCAATCAAGATTGGATAACCGTATTTCCTAATCTCTCATCAATACCTGTCACTTATTACACTAGCTATACCGACATATTTCCTATCGATTTCAATATTATCCCTAAATTCATCAATTGATGGTCGAGCAATTGAATTATATTAAACACAAAACAAGTAAATAACACATAATCTAAGTTTCATAAAATCTTTTGAATTTAAATCGACATTAAAACCTAAGCTATATAGTTCCTCTTAATAACAAATTATATAGCCGCTCATAATTATGGAATTAAACAAATGAAGCATCATTCAGATTCAATTTTAAAGCCCAAATTAGAGCTATCAATCTTGAGAATATATGCATGTTCTCTAAAGAATTCGCCTCCCCTTGAAAAGACTGAAATAATCCTATATATAGACCTCTTTAGTTCTAAAATCGAGCCACAAGATGACGAGACTCAGGGTTTTAGTAAAGGTAAGAAAACAACAATCCGTGCTTCGAGTTTCCACCATGGAATTGTACCAACTTAAGTGGCACAATCTCATGGTTTCTCTATGTTTTGTCCCTATATATTCTGCGAAGGCCCCATTGCAAGCACATTGTTTTAACCATTGCGATTGCACGAGTCACTTTTAGCTTGGTAGGTTTCCTTGTATAACCATGTTTCCTTCTAGCGATGGATAATAGAAGATTCTCCTTGATCCCCAAAGATTGTCGTTGGTTTCCTTATTCAGACGCACAAGTGCCGCTCATGCCCAACTAAAGGTCTTCGACTATTATCCAGTGCACCGTGCAAAGATCGAAGGTATGATAATGATAATGATGAAGAGGACGAAGGCAGATGCAACAGGCTATGAGAATGGTGGACAAGCGGGCTTGCCATGCACCCCCCCTCACCCCCACCCCCCCAGCGTTGAAATGCGAAGTGTGCTTAGTTGTCATATGTATGTCCATTTGAGCCATCACCAGAAACCTATAACATTTCTAGTAGATGATCTCATCATATACGTTTTCGTAACAAAAATATAAAATATAAACTGCGTAACTATATTCAAATCAATTAGGTCAAAAGGAACCGTAATTAAAGTCAGCAGTCCAATGTTTAGTGCAATCCTTTTTCACTTATTCTTTGTTATTATTGGGTATATAGGTAGTATTTTTCCCTGTTTGGTGGCTTTGCTGTACTTTATTTCATTTTTCAACACAGATACAAAACGTAATTTTTTTTTAAAATAAAAGCCACCAAACAGGAGCTTTAACACATTCCATACGGCGCCCACTGTACTTATTCATACCGCCGTATCGTATATTTGATCTCTGTTCAAAACTGGCAATACATATGGTTTCTCAAAAACAGTTTGCTGCTTGTACTTGCTTCCTACGTTAGCGTGTTTAGAGCATCTC
Source organism: Fraxinus sp. D2006-0159 (assembly GCA_903798375.1). NCBI lineage: Eukaryota > Viridiplantae > Streptophyta > Magnoliopsida > Lamiales > Oleaceae > Fraxinus > Fraxinus sp. D2006-0159. The sequence continues at coordinate 10,527 of CAIGRQ010090818.1, forward strand.
CAAGAAACTCTTTAAATATAAAATCATGCTCTAAGAGACTCTTTTAATTAACATTTTAATTTAGAGAGTGTGTTTGGCTCTCCAACCGGCTCTCTGTAATTAAATACATTAAAAAAGTTTCAATTTTCAATGTAAGAATGCAATAAAATAATTTAAAGAAAAACACACCACGTGTCAATTCGGTAAAAAATTTGGTAAGAAATTAGGTACAAATAGCTTTTTCCTAAAATATAAACTGTGTAACTACATTCAAATCAATTAGGTCAAAAGGAACCGTAATTAAAGTCAGCAGTCCAATGTTTAGTGCAATCCTATTTCACTTATTCTTTGTTATTATTGGGTATATAGGTAGTATTTTTCCCTGTTTGGTGGCTTTGCTGTACTTTAATTCATTTTTCAACACAGATACAAAACGTAATTTTTTTAAAAATAAAAATAAAAGCCACCAAACAGGAGCTTTAACACATTCCATACGGCGCCCACTGTACTTATTCATACCGCTGTATCGTATATTTGACCTCTGTTCAAAACTGGCAATACATATGGTTTCTCAAAAACAGTTTGCTGCTTGTACTTGCTTCCTACGTTAGCGTGTTTAGAACATTTCCAAAAAACTCTTTAAATATAAGATGTTCTCTATTTTAAAAAGTCAACATTTAAAATCATGTTCTAAGAGACTCTTTAAATTAACATTTTAATTTAGAGAGTGTGTTTGACTCTCCGACCCGATCTCTGTAATTAAATACATTAAAAAAGTTTCAATTTTCAATGTAGGAAGGCAATAAAATAATTTAAAGAAAAACTAATTAAAATAAAAGATAAATAAAAATAATAAATATTTTTTTGGAAGTAGTAAAATTAAGTATTAAATATAAAGTGCTTGTTTGAGTACTTCAAAATTATAATTCTCTAAATTTATAGATACTCTCCAAATGATGGAATATACTCTTTAAAAATAGAGAGCCCCTTGGAGATGCCCAATGCTACTAATTCCATTTTCTAATTTTATTTTTTCTTAATAATATCAATACTTTTTAAATGTCCTTATCGAATATGTCAAGCGAATACTTGGTCACCATTGTCAAATCTATATACTACGAGCCTATTCGAACATCCATTTTTTGTTGAAAATAATGCATTTTGAAATAGTATTTTGATGGAGAATGTGTGTTTAAAAAATAAGAAAAATATTTGATTTTATGTGTAATATTATTTTATTGAATAATGTGTGTTTGAAAATAAGAGATAAAAAAATGTATTTTAAAAATAATGAGGACCAAACAAGACTATATATACTTATATATAAAACAATATTGATATGTTATAAATGAAAACTTTAGATTAAAAATAGTAAAATAAACGAGGTTCAGGGAAAATAAAACATGCAAATAAGAATTTTATAGAAAATAATATATTTAGATAGAATAATGCTATCAAATATCAGTGATAGAGTGTCAATCTAGGTGACCACTAGCCAGCAATTAAATGAATGTTTTGACCTTTTATTTAAATAAATATATTATGTAATGACATCTAATTACCTCCTAAATTGGTGCTAATTATAGCATTACTCATTTAGATGAGTTATGAAATCATTTATATATTACACATTTATTTTTATGAAGTACTCTTATCGATAATAATATAAATTTATTTATTTATTATTCTATTTTACGATGAATTGAAGAAAAGTGGAGTACATATTTGACTAAGCTTAAAGAGTTTACTCCAAAGTTTTTGAGCAATTTTTAAAATAAATTATTTTTTTATTATGAAACATAAATTAAATAAGTTCCTTATTTTAAGTTAAATAAAAATTATACAGTAAATTATTATTATTAAAAAAATGTAACTTATCTTTAAGGGTCCGTTTGATTGTAAAAGTGAAATTTTGGTGAAAAGAAAATGAATTCCAGGAAATTGAATTGCCTAAAATTGTTTTCATGAGAATTGTCAATTAATTGCTTTTGATTAATATAATTTTTTATGTAAAAATATTTAAATTTTGGATCTTTTAATATTCATTTAATTTTATTTTTCATGAAAATTATCAATTAAAATGATAGAATTTATTACAATTCCACTTAAAATTTATTTCCATCGTTAAAAAAAAAAAATTCCCTAATTTTCCCACTTAAGTGGGAAAATGAATTCAAGAAAAATCAAGAATTTGTAGAGTATGGGGACCTCGTTACTTATAAGCACACGCAAACTAAGTGGGAAAATGAATTCAAGAAAAATCAAGAATTTGTTGAGTATGGGGACCTCGTTACTTATAAGCACACGCAAACATGAGTCAGTGTGGCGTTTCTTAAACTAGTTTTATGTCACGCGCGCACGCGCAGTAAGTGGAGAGTAGTAATGGCTCAAGATTCCAATCGTTTTGTCCGTGACTGACGTGTCATTTGCTAATTTATTAGAGGATTCTTACTATTTAATCCTCTCTTGCAACACTGAACTGAATCCGGAATTCAATTCTACGTACATAACTATGGCAACAAAAATTGGGGATTCAATCGGTGGACTGAAATTGGAACAAAGGCATGGAAAATCCAGAGTGAGAGTGGGTAGGGTTTGGAAAGATGAAAACGGAAGGCATCATTTCGTGGAATGGAGTGTTAGCATCAGCCTCCTCTCCGATTGCCTCCCGGCGTATGTCAACGCCGACAATTCGGATATCGTCGCCACTGATACTATGAAAAATACGGTATAAAATACCTCTCTTTGAATTTGTATTCTGGTATGTTGACTTTAAAATATCTTTTGACAAAATTAATAAATAAGTGTAAGATCTGGATCAGTAGTTACTTCATTTATTCTATGGAGGGATAGAATTTTAGATTGGGTTAACGAGATAAAATGAATTTGGACGAATTGGTTCGTATGCAGTTATAATTTGGATGAGCCTGAATTCAGCTGATATTTTTACTGTTCATTTGGATCCAAGCCCAGAGTGCCCATTATGTGAATATCTAAGTTTTGGAACTCTTTCGAGGATGATATTGTTGGTCCAGTTATATATTGTAATACCTCACTATAATCATTCCCTATGCTTTTTCATACTTTGAAAGTGTCCTATAATTACACCATTACCAATATTGTCAAATATACTTCCTTCTCAATATACACAAACCAAACCATTGATCTTGAACAGTTGATTATTGACTAATTCATAACAGGAAATACTCTCTCTATAGTTGCTATATTTGAAGAATTAATGTCAATATCAAAAGCTTGTAAAGTAATGGGTACACTTCATTTTTTTTTTTACACGACCAACTTTTGTACAAGATTACTAAGGCATGTAATCCTCTGAAATCTTCGTAACTCATGACTATAGTTTGGTTGTCAAAAATAAAATGTTGTGAACGTTAAATCTACCGTTTGGTAGAAAAGCGTGTTTAATTCATGAATTGTTTATATTTTATAATTATTTACCTAAGGATTATTTATATATGATGTATCTCATATTATTTTTATAAATAACAATTTCATATCATATAAATTTATGAAATTTAAGCCCCTGTTTGTCATCCATTTTCTCAAATATTGTTTGCTACAGTAAATAATCTCCATCACATATTTACTCAATAAAATATTCTACACACAAACCAATAAAATTGTTTTACTTTTCAATCACACATTCTTCCAAAAATATTATTCAAAACTCTATTTCTTATCCCAAAATGGGAGACAAACATGCCTTAAATATTTTAATTAAATTATCATGACACAATTATTTTAGAATAATGATTATTCATAATTTATTTTTTAAGGCATAATAACATATGGAATGCCATATAATTTTGTGCCATCTTTAAGTTTCATTTATAAAATATATTTTAATACGTACACACATTTTAGATAATAAAAAAATTAAAACTAAGATAAAAACATATACTTTTTTTGTTAGTTAGAAACATGTCCTATTACCCCTTCAAAATAATTTTTAAACTATAGTGGTGCAGGATTTTGCACGTTAAATTAAGGATTCAAAAAGTTCAATTTTTTATTTTTATTTGTTTGATATTTTAATGTGTAGGGTTTAATTAGGATGTATTTTTTTTTTTTATTAAAATGTTAAGGATAAAATTTAACTATAAATTTTGTTAAGAAAACACAAAATTAATCGACTTTGAGTTAACCAAACATAAGAGTCAAATAAACTATTCAAGAAAACAGAACAGGGAATCAACAACTATTTTTTAAAAACAGTCAAGTTTTGATTATATGGAACTTGAAAAATTGAGGGATTGGAAATTAAATGGAAATCGTATTTGTCCATGTACATAAATCCGAAAAACTAAAATATTCATTCTCAATAAGTGAAGAAAAATTGCAATTATTTTCGAATTAACTAAAAAAAGGTGAAAAACTCGTAGTTATGACTAGACTTGTCTTTTTTGAACGTTTTGCACAACTTTCTTTACTAATAATCGCGCATCTAACCATGTTTTGGTGAGATCTGTGTGTAAAAAAGAAAGGGCTTTTCTTTAAGATTTTGGAATTGAAAATGAAGGGAATGTTTAGGTCAAATATTGTGTTAGGTGTGAAGCCTATTTTTCCAACTTTACCATTCGAAAAATTAGCATGTGCACCTCAAGTGAAGAAATTAACATTGAAGTTGACTGGATTATATACAAAGGATGAAATTGTGCAAAAAGTACGAAGGGTTGAGGATTGAAAAGTCTGATTTTAAAGGTTGGGGATGAATTTGTTGGAGGCGCTAAAGTTTAATGACTAATTGTGGCAATTTCCCAAAGAAAAACAGAAAAGTAATTATTGCGATTGGAGCCCTACTCCTGCACAGAAATGTATTAAACTAGGTTATAATTTATATAATCATCTTTTATTTTAATTTTTATCAAAAATCCCAGAACATAAATTTGGAGGAGAACTAAGTAGGCCTACATATTGTCATTGCTTTTACTATTGTTGACTTGAGATATTCACCTGCTTATTATGTAATGACACTATCCCATCCATAACTGGACCAGCTCTGTATTTTCTGCATATATGGATCCTTATTGATGTAATTGTCTCTTTTATACTAATTGGCTATGACACAGGTATATGTTAAAGCCAAAGAATGTCGGGAACGACTCTCGCCGGAGGATTTTGCTATCATACTTGGCAAACACTTCACCTTCTTTTATGAGCAGGTAAATATAGAAGTTAGATTTGCCAATGCTATTGAACTATTATTTTGCATGGTCATGTAGTATTGTTAACTGAAACTAAGAATCAAAGGTGGTTTTGTTTGTAACTATTAAGTTTTCATTGAGATACAATGAGTTGGAATAAAGTAAACTTTTGTCGACTTAAGATTCTATATAGGGTTGGGCACAAGTCGCGTTGGATCAAAGTCCAACCTGAAAATCAAAGAGATTGGGAATCTAATGCAGATCGAACCGGCCTGAACTGAGCATGTTTAGGTTGGTTCAGTTAGACCCCACAATCCCCACCCACCCAATACCACAACTATCTTCCGGTCCTCCACCACAAAATCACCTGTACCACCATCACCATCACTACAAAAATGTCAAAAAAACAATATTACAAAAAAAAAAAAAATAATAAAGTAAGTAAAGATCTTACATGAATTGTACCCAATTTTCAATAAATGGTCTCCAATTATCTTTCTTTTTCCTTCCCTTTTTCTGGTTTCCGATTTGATATCCACCTCCCAACCTGGCAACATTGTGTTGATGGCTAAGCTGGAGAAAAAACAAAATCTGAAATCTGCTTTGGTTTGTATTACCGGTGGTGGTGGACATACTCTTGGTAGGTTTGCAAACTTTGTAGAGAGAGGGAGAAAAGAAGAAGATTGATGGGTGCCATGCTTGGGTGGGTATGGGCATTGTGATAAAAATTAAACTAAATTTAAACTAGAATTGTTCTTCTTTTTTTTTAATTTTTTTTAAGGTCGGGGTAGGTCCAACCCGATCACTGACCTGAATTTTCAGGAATTGAACAAAATGGGTTCAAAATTGACCTATATCGGGTCGGGTCGGTCTGTTGGTTTCACAGTTATTTTGCCTATCCCTAATTCTATGACATAAACTGAGAAAATCTGAGAGAATATTAAATCCACGTGTTTCAAATGATCATATAAATATGGACTTAAAACTTGTAACTGCAAGTTTTGGATTCTTAACAACACAAACGATATTTGGTTAGATGGGGTGTGGTTTGTTCTCCTGTAAGGGTGGGGGGGCTTG
>CAIGRQ010090831.1:0-25947 GCA_903798375.1 Fraxinus sp. D2006-0159
TGGGCTATTTATTTATTTAAGTAACTATTGGATTTTTTATTTAGGTCTAAGATTTTTATATGGTTGAATTTTAAAGTGTAAGTTATTGGGTCAATATTTATTAATGGAAAAAAATATAAAAAATTTCAAAATTTTGCAGGGATGAGTCAAAAATTAAAAATTAAATAAGAATAGTGGACCAGCGGACAATCTTGAGAGGTGATCCCCCCATCTCCGTCTCTGATACCACTTAATCCAAGTTAAGAAGTAGGCTGAATTCTGTGATTTAAGTCTTGAGAATTGATGTCTATAATAAGTTATTGTGAAAAATTAAGATGTATAAAGAGGGAAGATTTATGAAGTAGCGATGTGTTCTTATTATGTTTAAAGCTTATGTCGACAAAGTGCCAGTACAATTTTTTAAGGTTATTGGTATATTGTCGACAAAGTATAGTTTGGGAAGGAAGAATTCACTTTGAATTTGATAATGCATTGCTTATGAAGTATGTGCTTGTGTATATCCTATAAGGATCCGTTTGATTGTACACATTTTCCATGGAAAATGGAAACTTTTGTAGTGTGTGATAGACAAAATTTTCCCCGAAAAATATTTTCCAACTTTTGAAGTTTTCCACCTTTTTGAGGAAAATAAATTCTTGATATTTTGGTGGGAAAATATTTTCCAATTTTTCAATTTTTTTTTTTTTTGCAATTGGAAAAATTTTTAGACACAATGGTAAATTTTTTTAACAAATTCTTGATGTTTTGGTTAGTAAATAATTTTTTTTTTCTTTGCAATTGGAAAAAAATTCTAGACACAATGGTAAAAAAAATTATCACTTTTATTGACAATTTTCATGCAAAATAAAGCCAAACAAATGGTATTAAGTATGATTTTTTTTTTTTTTCAATTTTTTTTTGGGAATTGGAACAAATTCTAGACCCAATGGTAGAAAATATTATTACTTTAATGAACAATTTTCATAAAAAAACGAAGTCAAACGGACACCAAATTTTCAATATTTTCCATGAAAAATTATATTAACAGTTAATTACAATTTTCAGCAAAACAATTTCTAAGAAAATATTTTCAATATTTTCCCTGTAAAATATTTTCTTTCTACTCATTTCTTATCTTTCTATCAAACGGACCCTAAATTTATTTGTCGCTGATTGGAATTTGGAAATGGATATTCGAATGAAACAATTACTTAATTATAGTATTGATTTTGGATTTTTTATATTTTGAGGAGAGAAGGGCCAATGTTGAGATATCTCCATGATAGCTAAGTGACATTCTTGATAGATTTAATACAAAAGTTTGACACTATAGATATACACACTTAATTACATTAAGGCCCCATTTGGTAGAGATTAAAATTCAATTAAAATTGAAAATACAGTCGTTATTGAGTTCCACTCATCTAATAAAAGTCAACAATAACGGTTAGTTTTTCAATTTTAATCTCTACCGAATGGGCCCTAAGTGTATTATATTCATACAACTCGATTGTCTGAGTTTCGAAGGACCTCTAATGATAACTACAACATTGCCTCGTTAGAGGGCCTGCAACGGGTAACATCAACTCTTACATGGCTTGCATGCATTTTGGTGGGATTTCTCTCTAATGTAGAGGATATATAACCTTCTAAATGATTCTTTGATTGATTTTCACAAATTGATATGGATGAGTGGCATATTAGAACATATTTAATGCTACCATGAATAATTTAGAAAGTGTCACATAAGCAGAGATAGATGTTGTTTAAAAAAAAAAAAAAAAAAAAATNCTCGGCAGACAAAAAATAGACAATGTCTAGACGAAGGTCTAGATGTATACATTAAGGTAGAGTAGGAGAAAGGGTAGGTTTTACTACCTAAACTTCACCACAATCATTGATATATACAGTCTCAAAGTCAAAGGGTCTATTCCATATGAGTAAAGTCACTTTACTTGAAAATGGTTGACACATCGGGTTATCCACCCTCACATTGCGCATGGATACCACGTAAATAAAATAATGCCCGACCTTCGATATGTGTGTGTGTTCGACCATCCCTTATATTACTCCTGTATTCGTGTAGCATGGTTCATTCCATATTCCACGAGCATTTATGGCTCTTCCATCTCCAGTAAACTCTGCAAAATCATTTAATGTATTGCCTGATCCTCTCCGATGGTTTGTAAGTTGGAATTGAAGCTATAGTCCTCACCACATCCAACCCTACCATTGATTTAATGCACTTCAATTAAGTACTTATAACAAGAAATTATAAAAGGTACATAATTTATATACTTCTTTTTCTCTCATACAATAAATAAATAGAGACAAGTCACAAGTTAAACATGTAATTCATAGTGTTTTAACTGAAAATGACCAAAAAAAACTCTGTTCAGGCATGTTCGTGAGTGGTTCATGAACTTTAAAACGACAATATTTAGTCACTAAACTCAGGGGTGGACCTAGAATAAATTTTGAGTGGGGACGGAGCCAACTCGTCGAAGTAGAGGGGTTCAAGTTGAAGGGGTGGGGGCCTATGGGGCCCCCGATTTTTATTTTTTTTAGTTGTTGAATAGATTAGATTTAATTGCATTTTGCCAACTAGTTCATGCTATATAGTCCATGAACGAAGCCTCTCACCTTGTATCAAATCCACAAATATATTCACTCTGACCATGCAACAGTTTTTGCAATCACGGGTGGTCAAAATGAGATTTACATAACATACCAATGCTTCAGCAATATTAGCCACCTGAACAACTACGTGGCCAAAATACTTTCCTTTCGAATCGTGCACTTCAATTGTCAAATCATCTCCAAACCTTTTGGCAAGCTGTATTCAAATGGGAATGAAATTTAACCATTCAACTCTATGAGATTGAAGAATATGTAACAAGATTAAAGAGAAAAAGATTACATACAAAACACGAGTTTNTGGACTTCAATTGTCAAATCATTTCCAAACCCTTCTGGCAAGCTGTATTCAAGTGGGAATGAAATTTAACCATCCAACTCTATGAGATTGAAGAATATGTAACAAGATTAAAGAAAAAAAGATTACATACAAAACACGAGTTTCACCCGATTCTGGCTACATTCAAGATAGAAAATAAGATAAAAAAAACTGTAAAAGCAAATTTTATTTTTTTTTTGGTTTTTTTTTTTTCAGTGGGGGCGGCCGCCCCCGTTGGGCCCTTCGTGGGTCCGCCCCTGACTAAACTATAGACTAATAATTTAGAGCATGTTTGCTAAGCTTACAAGCACTTTAAAAGGTCGTGCCGGTTGTGAGTACAAGACCACATAGTTATTTGAATTTCAAAAGGATTGAGTCTCGTTCGATTGTTGGTATTTGTTCGCCAATAATTGGTCAAGTAGTCGTGAATGGGTTATAAATTTGGAGTTGTTTGGTCACTTCCTAGCATTAATATTCCGCCTTTTCGGGGGTCGGATAGTTGCTCGGGTGTACTGACTTGGTTGTCTTGGAGTCAAGTCTATTGTTCCCATTTTGATACTTGTGCACATAAAACGACAATATGATAGACAATTGAACAAATCTCAACTCAATTTATTATGCCTCAAAATAGGATTTTGCCACTTTGTTAGAAGAAATTTAACCGATGCAATGACATAATTTGTGACGACAACAGATGATTTGATAAAAAAATTAACTGTATTTGAAATAGTTTAATGATGAAATACCACGTGACATTATATCTAAGTCATTTGGTACCTAGCATGATTCCTCAAAATATCTCCTAATAATGACAGGTCGTTTTCTGGTGACAGATAACCAGTCTTGATAATTTTAAAAGAAACAGAAACTTGGCTGCCGACTGAAAACTATTCAACAAATGTACAGGTGAAAAATTTATTAATAAAGAGCAAGGTCTGGCCCCACACATATGTAAGTGGGTGTAAAAATTCCTGCATAAAAAACCCTGCATAGCCGAGGAACCGACCACGTGATATGCCAAATTTAGCCCGCTCATTTTTTTTTTTTGAGAAAAATGTGTTTTGAAATAATTATTTTTTTGAGAATTTATGATTAAAAAGTATACAAAAAATTTGAATCTACGTGAAAATTTATTTTATGAAAAAATGTGTGCTTAAAAATAAATTTTGAAAAAATGAATTTTGAGAAACGTCTTAAGAATTCAGTGCGTTAGCTGTTCAACAAAATGCTGGATTAGTGGAAATGAAAAATTCATTGAATAGTCAGAATTTATTTTATCGATTTATGCCTAACAAGTGCACATTTCGCTCAAAATTTGAACTTGATTACTAAATTGACCTTAAGAAAAAGAAATAATTTTTTATACCATAATAGAGTTTTTCTACCGGAATTTTGGCAAGATTTTACCCCTTTTTGAGATTTTTGAGTGTATTTTAGGTTTTTGATGAAATTCTGACCAGAAAAGACACCTCAATTTGAGAATGTTAAGGGATGCTTTCTTTATATTTCAGTTTTGTGTTTTGAGTTTTGAATGTCCATTTTGAAATTGTTAAAAATGTGTTCTTTTTGGTATTTTGAAAAATTATTTTGAAAACACCCAAAACGTGTTTTAAAAATTTTGGTTTGATTATAACTGAAAACATTCAAAACATCAAATTAGTTTTCTTTAAATTAGTTTTTTTTGTAGTTTTTTAACTTGTTTTCGAAAATAAGAAAGAGAACTCGTTTTCACTGTTTTAAAAAAATAAAAAATAGAAAACGACTTGAAAACGGTAAAAAGAACAAACCTTAAGATTTTCAAGAGTATCAACCCAATTTTTGCACTGGATCCTAATTTTTGCCTTGATTCGAGGCAGAATTTTAAGAATGGGAGAGTGGCTCTCAAAGAAATTTCTTCCTTTAGCTCTTTTAATCCCTTGATTTTCAACCTTTTTTTATTGTGTTAATAACCCTCTTTATATACCACTTTTAGGGACCTTTTGATTATTTTATTTCAGTCGACACACTCATCATTATAATAATAATCATGATTAAAATCGAGTTTCAGTATTTTAATTGAGTTTCGTGATTCATGACACTTGTTATGTAACTTTTTATATAGACGCAATAGTTTGCACGATCGATCACACACTAATTTGATCGTGTCAAAATGTACACTTAAAATAATATTTAAAATGTATATTCATTTCCTTTCATTCAGGATGCGTTTGAGTCACATTATTTTGAAGAACGTATTTTAGAATAATAGATTAATGATAAATATGTGATTGAAAAGAAAAAAAAGTAATTGATTAGATGAAAAATATTATTTTATTAAAAAATGTGTGATTGAAAATAAGTGGAAGAATGATAACGAAAATTTTAATGTGTACCAAACATAGGCTCGAGAATGAAACCCCTTTTGTTTTCAAAAATTTATGGACGATAAAAGTATTTTTTTTAAAAATTGTCCAATAGTCCGTTGCCAAGTAACACCGGTATAAACAATGGTGTAAAAACATGATATACACGCGGCTAGTTGGTGCTTCGCCGATCTAGACTTCTTATGCATTAGTCGGCCCAGCCTTGATGCAAATACTGATAACACATGTAATGGAACCCTTTTGGGACTGATCAATAAATATTTCAGCATCTAAAAGCTTAGCTGGTTTAGAAACACAATTTCTAATTCTGCAGCATCTTTATGAGTTTTCTTGCGATTAGTTCACGCTAACTATGCTTTAATTTTCACTGAATGGAAATTAAAAGCTAAATTCAGAAATTTTGGAAGAAATTTGAAGAGGAACCTAATAAATTGTGTAATTAATTTACACAATGTTTAAACAGAAACACAAATGCATATATGGATCAAATTCACATAGATTCACCAACGATAATTTCCACTCAACAACTTTAGGAAATTAATTACTTCTATAATACTAATATCAAAGCACCAGTTATTCAGTTATTACAAAATTACGCAAAAATAAAGTCAAATCTTACAAGAACTTTTCTCCTGCTCTAGATTAGACAACGCCAATTGCGATTTCGTCCTCGCAATCTCCCCGGCAGGACCGGTACCCATGGTCGGTGAAGAAACAGACGGTGAATGCCCATAGCTAGAGGCGGCCATCAATGCTAAGCAACTTTCGCTCCACGATCGCCTCACCGGATATGACACTTGCGAATTCTTCGGCGCATGCGAGCAACGGCCGCGCGATTTATGTAATGCACAGTTACAATTCTTATGATACGGTCGCCGCTGGATTTCCATATCGCCACCAGAAATACATCCTTCGAATGCACCCCAGAGCAATCCGTCTCCGGCAGCTCCTGTGGCCATATTGATCTCGCGATTCTCCGTTTTTTTATTCCCTTCTCCACTGGAGCTTCATAAGTACTTTTATTGTTGCACAGCACAGTTCGTGCCACGTGGGTCGGTGGGGGGATCCTCCACTGGTTACGCTGTTCAACTAATTAATAAGAGATTTCTATTGAAATGGAAAAATAAAAAATTATTTATGTATTGTAAATGGGAAATGCTATTTGTACCTGACCCATTACATGACTTTTTACAGGATGACGTGGCTGCCCAAAAAATTTAAAACAAACCGCCACATTATTGTGCGACCAATGCGGGTAAAATCGGCCCAAATATGATCCCTTTCCAAAAGAGGAAACTTTTACCTCAATTTCCATTTTACCATTTTACCTCTTTTCCCGTGAGATTTGCAAAGCCCCAATGCCGAATGCTCCATTTGTCCCTTTGACATTTGAAGCCCAGGAAATGTTTACCTCATTTTTCCTTTTCCTTTGAGATGATCAGCCCCCAAAACGGTACCTCATGAGGTAAAAGTTTCTTTGAGATTTGCAGCCTCCAAAACGAACTCTCATGCTGTAGAACCCGAACCATTGAATAAAGCGTCTCAATATTCAACTGGCCGAAGTAATGTTGGATAAAGGTATTATCCATTTGTAAAAATGTGTTATTTGCTTGGATTTTGGGTTGGTTGGTCGAAATAATGTCGGACACAACTAGTCTATGCAAAATTATTTGGTTCGGTTTAAAAGATTTCAGGAAAAAAAATTCAATTGCTATTTTTTGGTTTTCTATGTGTTTATTGGGTCTAGGGACATCAGGTCTGGGAACCAAATAATGGCAGATAAAATGTGTCAATATTTTTGGACACATTTAAGAGTCTATAACGTGGAAGACTATCTTGTTTGGTTCCTTCACATTAATGTGTGCTAGTATTCGTAAACTCATCTTTCCAAATAGGTGGACAAAATATTATACTTAACTGAATTGTTAACTTGTTGCAGAGAAACAAATTGGGAAAGAATTTGGTGAGAATTTGATAGAATCCGAAAATGATAACGTGATGGACATTTTGAACATATTGGATGATGATACATCAGGAGTGGATGGTATGATTGTCCCTGAGGCTGGAATAAAGTTCAAAGATGAAAATGAAATGTTTGATTTCTATAAAAGATATGCCTACGTCGTAGGTTTTCTAGTTCGAAAAATAAATTCAAAAAAAGGATGATGATGGGGTTATGAGATATATTACATTGACATGTAGTCGTCAAGGTTGCAGAACAAGTAATACAAGGAGTTCTTTGAAACCCCAACCAACCATGCAGACGGATTGTAAGGCCCGGTTGATCGCATCTTGTGATATGTGTGGAATTTGGAGAATTAACACTGTCCATCTTGAGCATAATCATAAAACAAGTCCTTCGAAATCGAGGTTGTATAGATGTAACCGAGAACTAAGTGCACATGTCAAACAACGGCTTGAAGTGAACGATATGGCGGGCATTGCTTTACACAAAAGTTACAACTCTGTAGTTGTTGAAGCGGGTGGATATGAAAACATGAGTTGCTTAGAAAATGATTGTTGAAATTATGTTGAACAAATGAGGCGATTGAGACTTGGCGAGGGAGATGCCGCAGCAATACAATCCTACTTTTCGAATATGCAAGCAAGGTGCCCGGGGTTTTACTTTAGTATGGATTTGGATGAAGAGTCCCGACTGAAGAATTTTTTTGGGCAGATAATAGGTGTGTGCAAGCATATAAGGAGTTTGGCGATGTTGTTACATTTGATACAACATATCTCACAAACAAGTATGACATGCCGTTTGCCCATTTTGTAGGAGTGAATCATCACGGACAATCAACATTGCTTGGTTGTGGTTTGCTATCGAATGAAAACACAAATACATTTGTATGGCTTTTTAGGATGTGACTATAGTGTATGTATGGTCAACCCTCCATAGAATAATTACTGATCAAGATAGGGCTATGCAAAACGCAATCGAGATTGTGTTTCCGAAGACGAAACATCAATGGTGTTTATGGCACATTATGAAGAAGTTGTCTGAGAAGTTTGGATACTATGTCGATAAGGGTTCTATATTTTCTACTATCCATGTGCTGGTATATGATTCTCAAAGCGTTGACGAATTTGAACAGGGTTGGGAGGTTATGTTAGAAACATACAGCCTGCGTGATAATGAATGGTTGTCCGGACTGTACGAGCAAAGAGGTCGGTGGGTTCCATGCTTTTTGAGAACTACTTTCTGGGCAGGAATGTCAACAACCCAACGTAGTGAGAGTATGAATGCATTCTTCGATGGATACGTACATTCGAAAACATCGCTAAAGCAATTTGTTGAACAGTATAAGTGAGCATTGAGAAATAAGGTCGAGAAGGAGTTTCAGACCGATTTCAAATCTTATTCCCAAATGTTACCATGCACAACAACTTATGAAATAGAGAAGCAGTTTCAGGTTGCTTACACAATTTCCAAATATAGGGAAGTGCAAGAAGAGTTTATAGGGAAGGTTTACTGTGACCTCATTTCTACCTCGGAGGGATGTACATGGACTGTTTATGAGGTCCAGGAGGATGTGATGTGTTACGATCGAAGGAAAAAAAACATTTTTTTGTCACATATCGAAAAGAGAACTATGAAGTTACTTGCAGTTGCCATCTATTTGAATTTCGTGGAATAATATGCAGACATGCAATTTCAATTTTGATCCGTAATGACGTGACATCCCTGCCGGATAAGTATATATTACGAAGGTGGAGATGGGATGTGCGTAGAGCTCACACGAGGGTCGCGGTGAACTACAATGGGTTGATTACCACTCCTAGACAGTTGAATTACGACAAATCTGTCAATCTTTTAGTACCCTCGCAGACATGGTTGTAGATGATGACGAGCAAATCCGAGCATTAATGGAGTGGATTGAACAAAAAAAACAAACAATGAGTTTTTTGAGGTCGAGTTGTGAAAGTAATGCCTTGTCCCAGCATTTTGTTCAATTCTATTATGACGTTAGAACATCACAAAATAGTGGCAGTGAGAGCATACGAGATCCTCAATGTTCGAAGAGAAAGGACGCGCCTAAGAAACTACGAAACGAGAGCTCAGGAATCGAGTTCGAAGAAGGGGAAGGTCTGTTGCTTTCATTGATTTTATTTTTCCGATAACGGTGCGATGACATAATACTGAATATTATTTAACTCGTCAATCTTGTAGGCAAAGTCGACTTCAGCTAAAGAGAAGAGACCACGTGTTGGTCGAAGTAACCTCGGCACTTGTGCACCAATTGTTCCAGAAATCGTAGTACCACATTATCACATGCCGCAACCATAGATTTAGCAAAAAAAAATAAAATTTATAAGTAAAAAAGCAAAAATGATTATAATAAGTCAGAAATTAATTAACCTTGTCTTCCTTTCTTATTTTGAGACTCGTTCCAGCAATTCTTATCCCACAAATGAGCTTCATAACGACCAGTCCACCGGTGCCTGAAATGAGATATCATCCGTTAACCTATACGGATTTGGACTATTCTTTCTTCTAAATAATATTTCAAAACCATCAGGAGATCACAAGGTGGGGAAAATGATCAAAGAATCAAGAAGAAAAAAGTTTTGTTTGTTTTTTTTTTTTTTTTTTTTTTTCCTTTTTACGAGAAGAAGTAAAATAGAAGCTCTGTCAAATTTTATGTAGCATACATAAATTATGGCCGTATTTGGCGGGAATTGCTTTATGTGTTAAAAAATAAAATTGTCGATACTCTGAATATGTTCTAATTTATAAATTTTAGTTGAAAGGTTAATAAATAAATTCGAAGTCGAACCTATATTTTTTTAACTTCGTAACTAGAATCGAAAACTGGACCAAAACCATTCAAATATTGATTCTAAGACCCACAATCGATATGAATTGAGTTGGGCTGATTATAGAATGGGTGGACGGTATCAGGACCTTGGATTAAATATATTTCTTTGGTCCTTAAAATTACAAAGAAATTCCAAGTTGGTTCATAAAGTTTATTTTGTTTAAAATGAATTACTAACGTTTCTTAATCATACCAAGCATTCTGTCACTTGGCCCAATACCAGCCTGTTTTATTTGTTGAGTAATGTTCCCTTTTACTTGTTTATTTATTTACTCAGAAATGAAAATAAAGTGAGACACTAGGAAAAATAAATAATAATTATTGTTCATAAACACTACAGATAACATGTTACCAATTCTAAGCAGATACAGAGTATGTGTGATGATTTATCACATAGATTAACAATTAACACGAGATAGAATCCCACGTACTTTCAAAGATCCTGAAAGAAAAACTGATTCAGTAACCTCAGCCCCGCCCCTGAAAAAAATTTCGAAAGTGTCCTGAACGAAAGAAACAAAGAAGAAGAAGAAGACGACAATTTCATACTGATACAGACTCTGATGGAGAGAATCAATGATCTGTAGCCCAAAACCGGCGCAGAATATTAGCTGTAATGATACTTCATATAACTGCTCCGAAAGAGTAATTGTCGAATCCAAAGTCACCATCTGACATGATTCCATCTTGTTCCTACAGAAGAATAGAAATGCAATCCTTGTTATAAAGTCACAAGGGCTGAAACCAATGTTACAAATTCAGTAAAATATGTATCATTCAGGGTATCTTGAGTGAAACACTAAGAAATTGAAGACCAGGATCTTCCATTGACATGATTCAGTAAAAATACTGGACAAGGTGAAAAATACTGTGAACTAGATAACATACACGTGCATGTGCAAAAGGGAAAAAACACGTAAAGGAAAAGGATAATTAAAATTTCTCAGCTGGCAGAATTCACAGGCACGAGCAAAAGATGTACAGATTAATCTAATTGAAACAACATTACGTGTGTACAAAATTAATATAGACCTAAGCCATGCACAAGTTTTCCGCTTATTCTCTTTCTCTAATCTCTAGTCTCCAAATCCTTTTTCATTTTTTCCAGTTCACGGGGTTGGGCTGTTTAGAACAACCGAAAAATGATGGGGCCTGTATAGAAACAGCCTGGAAAAGGCAAAGACAAAGGAGGCATCCAATAACCTCACTGAGGCTCCTACTGAACACCTAGCACTATACATATCTCAAGGCATGCATGATGCACTTAGTGCACTTTTCAAAGCACACATCAGAGCTCGAGACCACCTCTCTCGACTTTCTCATTTCTCTTTAGATTGTAACCTCAACAATAAGTTGGCTTCTGAAACGAGATGATGAATAAGCTAAATGCATGAATGCAACTCCAGTTCGAGTAATTTTCTTATGACCCTACTTCTCTATACACATTGCTCAAGGGTTATATCCATCAGAGACATTGAGCTACAATACAAGCTAGCCTAGAAGTTCAAAATCAAGCGTGGTATGAAAAGAAATGGCACTATAATGGATTAATTTGAAAATGAGAAACAGATAAAATTTCAAATTCAAATGTCAAGAAAAAAATAGAATACGTAGGTATCACACAACAACGCCATAAAATAAAATTATGTCATAGAAATGATTGATGACTTCTTTAGCATATCTAAACAATAACTTCCCAGCGATTGCACATTCAAAAGTATTATAGTGTTTTGCTTTCTTAATGAGAACGCTTTAATGTGTACAAAACTTTCTTAAATAGTCAAGTATCTCTAAGAAAATGTAATTCTAGAGCCAAGAAGTCATTGCATTTTGTTATTTGCAGACTTATATGATACTCCCAAATTAAGCAACACGTGTTACCAACCATCTCCATATAAAGTACTTGATAAATTATTTGGTAACCACCATGGAATCAAACAAGGCCAATTCCAAACGACTTTGGAATCTATGTCTTCGTAATAGTAAAATATAATTAGCCCCCTTTTGGCCCTTATTTTCTAAAACTCATTTTTCCTCAAATTCATTTCCAACCACACATTTCACAGGACCAGAATATTAATCAACTTTCTAACCATACATTTAATCAACTTTTATCAAAATCTATTAAAAATCTGAGTTTTATGTAAAACAAGTAGGGGCTTAATGAAAGTATAAGACATCAGAAAATGAGAGAAAACAAGTTCATAAAGGTTTCATACCCGTTTGATCATTACATTCATTAAATCATCCAAGGAATGATAACTTTGGGGAACAAAACCACCTTGCAGCTTCGTTTGCTCCAAAAGAAAGTTTCCATTGGATCTCATTCTTAACTCAGTAGTTGAATTTTCAATCTCATTCTGCTGCATAAGAGTTGAAGCACCTTCATTTGATTGGCCACTTAAGAACATGTTCATCTTTCCATTGAAGATTCCATTATTCTGGTCAAAACCCTGGCCCAAGGGAGATCCAATACCATTGAAAGGAATATGGGAGTTCAAGGAACCAAATGCACTATTTGAGTTATGGCTATAATTCTGCATTTTTTCCCCCCACACCTGACTTGGTGCTTGGCTCATGTTATGAAGAACATCGCCAACCAAACCTTCTTGACATTGAACCTCTTCTCTTGAATCTTTGAGAGATGCTGAAACCATGGTGGTGGAAGAAATATCAAGTGCGTTGTGCTGTAATTGAGGACCATTTAAAGAATTATTATCTCTCACACTATTCAGAGCCATCTGACTATGAAAAGGATCGGTAGAAGGCAACGAATTTGACTGTGAATTAGGTAATTGAGTGGTATTCTGCCAGTTCTCATTACATTTACCATTATCCAGAAAATTGGAGGAAACACTGACACCAATGTTATATGGTTCGGCATTATAAGAAACTACGTTGAGAGAAGACTGATTTCCAAATTCTCCCCCACTCAATGTTAGCTGGGAGTCCCCATGTTGCACCATAGGATTATTTGGAGCAGGGATTAAAGAGCTGCTTGAGCTACCAATCACTGCTCTGGGGTCTTTGAATGTACTGGAAGCTGTTAGCATTCTCGAGTCATTCATAGAACTGAAACTCCCAATGCCCATGGTGCATCCACTATGTAACTGATTCAGTTCCAATGACGAAGGAATTTCTTGAAATAAACTTGCATTTTGGTTTGCAGCTGAAATGGCTGGCTGATTTTTCCCAAGAGAGCTGATGCAGTTGCTCAAGTTTTGAGCAAGATTTGGTTGGATTAGTGTTGCCGGAGTAAGGCTTCGAAGGTTCACACCAGCAGGACTATTTAGTCTTGTTGTATAAGGAGAAAACACAGCATTTGAAAATCTTCCTGATCCAGCCAAGGTTCGAAAATCTCCAAGCCCATCAAGCGAACTCATACGCATAAAAGGAGAATCCTTAATCCCTAGTGCTGCAGCCATGTTCGCTTGTTGGGTTGCAGCTGAACTGATCCTTTTCAGGTAAAGCCTATACTTCTGCAACAGAGAGCAGGTTGTAAATATCAATAAAATCAAATGATTGATTAACTTTTCTTCCTCACAATGGCCCTTACTATTTGAGAGATGGGTTTGTATGGTAAAAAAAAAAAAAAAGGAGGACTGGTGGCTAAGGGGATTTTGACATCAAAACTTTTGCTGTTAAACTTTTTCAAGTGGTAAATGAAAGGTAGGCTAATTTCACCACTGGAATGCCAGTTTGAGGGATGATTTTTCAGTTTAGGAAGATTCCTTTTCTTTCTTATTTCTAGGTACCTACTCATCAAGAGAACATGCCTTCACTATACACACCCACAGAATCCTCCCCTCACCATAGAGTGATATATGCTGCTCCCTGCCATTATTATGTTGAAAATAAAGCGTGCAATTTTGGATCTGTCAAGAACTGCAAAGCAATGTCATGATCCTAACTCCCGATGATATCTATCCACTTTATTCCCCTATTCAGAACTGACTGGTAAAGTAATCTAGTCCTTTACATTTCAGAATGGATGAACAGAACTGTCATTGAATATGGAAATGGCAAATAAAGATGGAAAAATTAGTACCTGAAGATGGCTTGCCACATTTTCCCTGGTAAGCCCTTCAACATTCATCAGGTCAAGGATCCTTTTAGGGACGGCTTCTGCATAAAAAAACAGATAAAAAAAAAAGAACGTTAATGGGATAAACATTACATAAAATAGACATACAATGCAAAGTACTAATAAAGAAGTTACTTTCAATGCCCAGTTGATTCACAGCTGCAACAAACTTCCTATGAAGCTCAATAGACCATACCACCCGCGGCTTCTTCTGTGTCGCAGGGTCTTCATTTTCATGTACGTTATCATCACTCTCATCTTCATCATCTTTCCTCTTTCTATTATGTTTCCCATTCTGATCTGGATTACCTACATTTGAAGTCCCAGTACCACCTCCACTTGCTTGATTAGCCTTGTCTTGAATAGTGGATTTGTTTTGGGAATTGGAATCGGGATTTTTTCTCCTGATTACATGTTGCCATATATTTCTCAGCTCTTCAATTCGGACAGGTTTCACCAAATAATCACAGGCACCGTGAGTAACCCCTTTCATCACAAGTTTTGGATCACTATTTGCGGACAACACTGAGACAAATTCAAAGCAGCAAACGAAAATTCAAAATGAGTTCAACGCATTAAT
Source organism: Fraxinus sp. D2006-0159 (assembly GCA_903798375.1). Lineage (NCBI taxonomy): Eukaryota > Viridiplantae > Streptophyta > Magnoliopsida > Lamiales > Oleaceae > Fraxinus > Fraxinus sp. D2006-0159. The sequence goes on from CAIGRQ010090831.1 coordinate 14,786, forward strand.
TGGTAATCATTTATGTTCACAAGAAAACAAAAAAAAGTAATCACTTGGGCTTAGATGACAAAGTCAAACATGGCAAGAGATATTGAAGCAAAAGCAGTGCACTTGTGTATTCATGCCAATAGATAAAGAAGACAAAAAAATTTAAGTGCAAATTCAATCCATGAACAATTAGGTCACTCAAACTTACTAATGACAGGCAGGTCCATTTCAAGACCAACAAGCTCCAAAAGCTTAAAACCATCCATGTCTGGCATTTGCACATCACTGACTACCAAGTCAAATCTCTCTCTATTTTCCCTCAACATTTTCAATGCCATCTTTGCCTGACTTGTTGTAGTAACTGTAGAAACCACAAACAATTTCGAAAAGGCGAATTTAATTATAACTTTTAAATCAAAACATATAAACATGGATGATAAAGATCTATTCAAGTGCCGCCATGAAATCAATAATGCAGGGTAGATAGGAGCTCTAACAGTCTGAACTCAGAATCAAGAAATTAAAAAAAGACAAACTTGAATTCATGGAATCACTTGGCAAATATGGAGTTTAGGTGCAAGATATCATGCCAAACATAGCAAAATTAACAGTCTAAACTCAGAATCAAGGAAATTAAAAAACACAAACTTGAATTCATGGAATCACTTGGCAAATATGGAGTTTAGGTGCAAGATATCATGCCAAACATAGCAAAATTATTTACTGCAGCCTATTTCAGACTAAAATGATAAAGATGGCCGCTTTAGGATCTAGCCAAGGGAAATAGCTCGTCAGGAGATCCACCAAATAAATTATCAATGTCTTTCAGCATCGCTGGATATCCTCATGAAGGTCAACAGCATTTGCAAAATAACTTAAAATAGGATGTATAAAAATAAACACCAACAAATATAGGAGGACCCAAAATAGGTGAAAGGTATGAAGTATTGAGCAAAACCAAATCAATTTTTTTTTTTAATAACCGTGGATGTCCGGATAGCTTGCACGCACCTCGACTAATCCGACGGCATGAAGTTTATGGCCGGGTAGGCCTAAGGGGCTCATTCGGGTGACGATTGGGGAGAAAACCCAATGCGTGACCAATTGAGCTACGGTTCAAATTTTAAACCTGACGAAAAACAAAGATTGGAGCAGCAGAATCCAGAACCATGAATGCACAATTTAAAAATATTAGGTTCAGAAATTTTGATGCATGATTGAACAAACCCCACTTCAAAATCTAAGATAAAATAGAGCAATCCCAACAATTACATTTGAAAGAAAGAATCTTAATATTAACCCAAATCTCAACATCAAAAGATGGGTCAAAATCAATTAAAAGCAAACAATAAGAGACACACATACCATGATACTGGCATTTTCTAAGCAGAGTCTCCAATAGCTTCAGACAAATTGGGTTATCATCAACAGCAAGAACACGCAGACCCACTGGAAATTTGTCATAAATTCCATTTTCAGTTATAATTTCCTCCGAAGTCATCTTTAGAACCCACAGATCAAAACACCCAAAACAGGGATCAGAGAGTCAAAAGTTGGAGTCTTTCACTCTACAAGTCACTTTTTTGAATTCTTGCAAAAACCCAGTTGGCAAAAAGTAATTTTTAATACAAAGAATCAAGGATTGATACACAGAGAGAGAGAGAGAGAGAGAGACAGGACAGAGTGTATGTAGAGAGAGACCGAACCAAAAAAATAAAATAAAAAATGATTTGTTCAAATAGAAGCTGGGCGATGATGTTGATTGCCAGAACAGAGTGAATGGCTTCAACGCAAAATAACACCAAATCGAATCAGTTCTTTTTTAATTCTACTCTCTGTCTGTTGCTCTTATGAACCCTTGTCTGGCGTATAAAATAGTAACAAATTGATATAAATAATGGAGCTTTTTGTGGTCAAATAATTGAGTTTTGTTTATAGTCTGCTTCCAGTAACTCTGTCCTCTCTTTCTCAACTCGTGAACGCAAAAGCAAGCAATTTTGGAAGTGGAAGACTTGTGGTAATAAGTGTCTCATGTGACCAATGGGTCAATACGACACATTTGTGTATGAAAGTTATGAGAATCTTGCCCCTTTCATATGGCTTAAGAACTCCGCCTTGATCAGTCGGTTCAATTAGAAAAATTGAAAATTCATTTGAAAGTTAGCACACTGCTAAGAGAAGTAAAGAACTGGTTGATTCACCTCAATTATCTTGTGTTTTATGTTTTTTTTTTTGTTGTCCAAGTCATGTTTGGCTAATGTTTATAATCAATCAAATAATTTTTATCCGCATATTTTGTAAAATTCACAAATATTATCTACTTATCCACCTCTCATTTTCAATTTTACAATTATTATAAACAACGCCTAAACATACATAAGTTGGTAGTCAAGTCGCTTTCGAAACTTTCGGCGTAAAACTTTTATCAAGCCATCTAAGTAGGATTATGTACAAGGAATTGAAATCTTTATTGACAACAAAAAGTATAAAGTCAAGTGTAAACTCAGGACAAGGCATGAGCTTGAACTGAATAGATTGAAAATATTTAAAATGAGAAATACAAATTTACCTAATCCAAAGGCTAGAATCAAAGGAACGAAAATTGACAATAGAGAAATATCGAAAAAAATTATAAAATAGAAATCTACTTAAAATCTTGGTAATATTTTAATACTCACTTTTATAGAGATCATTTAAACTCTCCAATAAAAAATTCTCTTATTTAAATTAGGAAGGTGCTTGATTTCTCACGATTTCAACAAGTTGACTTTCATATACAACAAAAAAATTGAGAAGAGCATATTTTGACCACTATCTTTTAAAAGGTTGAAAAGTTTTTTTGAATGCTCAAGTTAGATCAAAATCCTTGAGAATTAATTGGCATTGTTTCGAAAAAAAAAAATGAAGAAATTTAAGTAGAATAGCAAGATAATCAATTTATTAGTGAATCGGACTCAAAAATAAATTGAATTTTTACTCTCTTTTTTTCGTTTAAACATCATCCGATAATATAAAATCTATTTAATTATTTAAATGAATATAATATAGTTAACTATTTAAATTGTATAATTTAGTTGGTTGCAAGTAAGCGTCACATCTTTGTTCAAAATAAGTTGATTCGAGTTACCAACTCATGGCTAGTCAACTTACTCAGCTCATTCGAGTAAACCATCCTCATTAATCGATCGATCCTACTTCTTTATACCATCATTTCATTGAATATACACAATAACATTTGGGATGACATGCCTTTTGACATCACAAATACAATATTAACAATCATTCATTAATTTAAGGTTTTAAAAGCGATTTACATTATTTACACGAAAATTAACTAATAAAAGTTGTAGTAACACTACTTTTACTTGTACTCATCGGTTCAAATTTTGCAATTGTAGAGGATTTGCTCCTAATAGATGGACCAAAGGACCCCGGAAGAAGAACGACTCAGATCGATTTTAGCATAATTTTATTCAGTACCTCCACGTTTCCCAATTTGATAGGCTAAGGGGAGAATTAAAATGGGATTTTTCAAGATTCCCAAAAGAAGAAAAATGCAGCCTTTTTATGAGGGACCATGCTAGACGTCCATGGGACGTCTAGCTTAATTCTTTTATGAGATGACACGTCATCACAGGTTAACATGCAGGTGACTTGGTCCAATAGCTTTACAATTTGTAATTTGTGGGGCCACTCTGGTCCGGCTTCAATCCTATTTGTTATTAATCGTGATAAGGCTTAGCAGGGTATTTTGTTGATTTTCCTTTTTTCCTTTTTCTCCAGGGTAAGAATAGAGAGGTGAGTCGTTTGTGGCCTTGTGGGAGTCAAGCAAGTTCACATGAGTTGGCTCACGAGTCGAGGCCTAGTGAGCTAGTAGGCACTCCTAGCTGTGCGGTCTGTATGACTACTTTTTTAGGTGTTGAATCGGGGCCTATAAATAAGGACGAGTCTATTACGAGTAAATTATATTTGTAAACTGTTCATTTATATTACACAAATAATTTAATGATGTAACACACCAATATGTTTTTTCCCCCCTCAATTATTGCTTAATTTCAAATCATTATCAAATTGGATAGCCCAACCTGCAATATTGATGGGTCAACGTGGGGACTGGTCCCTTCGAGTCCAGTGCTCAAATTTGGAAGACGGTTCGAGCTAACAGATACTGTATTGTTAGATGGAACACTGGTTCAAGCCCGCTGCATGTCTAGGTGCTCGTGGATCGGTCCCACCAATTATAACACCTCCATGTATAGATGACATTACTCGGACACGCAAACCTTAGAAGAAATGTGATATATGACCAACACCATGAAGAAAATTAGAAGTGTTTCTAGTTTCCCAAAGTCACAATTTTTTTCAAGAAATCTGACTATTGATTGAATATTATCTTTAAAGTTTGTTAATCTGCAAGTTTGTTGAGACATTACTATAGGGAAAAAGTTCTTTCATGGTGTTTATCTTGAAGACTCGTTGACATTCTTGTTTCACAAATCAACAGCTGAATATCTATTGTTGTACAAATGTAATTCATGATACATACATTCTATGTCTGTATATTCTAAGTCATGAAGATCAACATTGTAGCATCATTGTTGAGGAGTCAATTACACACCAAATTGATCGGCCGAGCTTATTCAAGAGTCAAGAAACCAAGTACTCCAAAAACTGCAGCAATACAGAGACCTGCCTTAGTTACTGCCGCTGAACTGCTTGAAGATTTTGGGCCAGCAGCAGTAATAGGAGATGAGCTCGGAGATGTTGTATTTGATGCAGAATCAGTCGCAGAAATCTTGGCTACCTGAGGCAATGGTGGATCAACGATATCTTCGATGGTGAGGAGGGGTCCGTTGTGATCTGGTGCTGGTGCTGCTGTTGGTGCTTGATTCTTTTGGTTTGCACTTGCATACATATCACCTGGAATAACTCCTGATATTTTGTACGAAGCTGCTTTATTATTACAAGGAGACCCTGGAGCAGGATTGAAAATGGTGTCGTGTTACTGGGTTAACGTAACAGATACAGTACATATTATGCAGCAGTACCGAACTAATACTTACTCATATATGAATTTGCAGTTGCTGGAAAATCTGTTATGAGGCCATCTACGTGAGCATCAACAAGAGTGGCGATCTCAACATAAGGATCAGAATAATAATCGAGGAGAAGGTTTTCAAATTCATTCTTGAGAATTCCAACGTATACTGATACATTAGCAGCATGCATTGCTGGGATAATGTTGGTGAAATTCTTGGTAAAGAATGTATCCGTAGATGTAATGATAGAACGTCTTATCACGTTAATTGCATCAGCATATTTCTTGACCGCTTGCGCTAGTTCATCCGGTGTACCACTTACATCCTTTTTTATTTCTAACACTCTCTGATAAGTTGGAATACCCTTGAACTTTAAAAGCACTGAACTGTCATCAGACTGAATCAAAACTTTCTGAGTAGATTGCTTATCGAACGAGGCATTACTTAGAGCTGTTGAGACTGCTCCAATTATGTCCAGACCCTTATTCGATGCTAAATACGCGGCATTCTCTATATTAATTAGAACTCCACTTACTGCCTTGGTCTTGGCAAGTTCCAAGAATTCAGAAAGCATCATAAACTTTCCCTTATTCTTGTTTAGTGGATTTCTAATAAGGTCTTGGAAAGTATTCTGAATTTGAGCTGAAACAGCCACAGAATAGAAATGTCACAAATGGAAAATGAATGTAGCAATACAAAAAAGCTAAACAAACACGTACGCTTTAGAGATTGAATTTCTGTCCAGGTGAGATCAAAAGAGAAAATTCCATTGTCTGGTTGAATTTCTGGTACCGTTGTAGCTTGATCCATGAACAGTGTAGCTGCAGTGGTTGAATCCGTAAGATCGGGTGAAGTTAAACAGAAGGCGACTCCATCTTTTGACAATTGGACAGAGCAATCGATTATATCAGCACCATCATCTATGGCTTTCTGATAGGCAAGATCAGTGGATCCAGGGAAATCTCCACTCGCTCCATCGTGCGACATTATTAGAGTTTTTATTGTTCTCGCTCTGATACAGGCATCCGATAGCTACTGAAGCAGTTATAGGGAAATCAGTAATCACACCATCGACCGAAAACTGAGAATTATCAATATACTGAAGATACTCTCTTGTTGGATCATAGCTGTAATTGTAACTCAAGTAGTCGTCATTTGCAAAAACACCAGCATATACTTCAAGCCCTAGTTTGTGAGCAACAAGCACTAGATTTGTTGGCGCAGCCTGCAAATACCCATCATTACTAGGCCATATATATTGTCGTGGGACAACAATCCCGGACGCAAATGATTTTATCATCGGCAGCTTGGTCGCTAGAGAACCGTATTTTTCTTTGGTTGTGGGTTCTACAACATCTGCTGCAAGAAACTTGAAAATTATTTTTGTTTTTGCCTCCTTAACCTTCGTTCCAATGCTCTTCAAGAAACCGATCTCGGGGGACGAAATGAACTCCGGTTGTATATCAGCAATGCTACCAAGGATAAACTCTACTGGACTTATTCTGTGTTGATTGTAGAAACTGTCATACTGCACAAAGATTTACATATGAAGTTATCAGTAAACAAAATTCTGTTAATTATTGCTAATATTTATAGAGATGAGAGATGAGACCTGAACATTTATCCAAAATCTTGGTGGCGTTTTAAAGTTGAAAACTACATCTTGAGGCATATTGATCACTTCTCCATCCCACCATGGTGGTCTGGTGAATATATTTTGGTTCACTGTAGACAACAAAGGCAACATTGATGGCTCATTCAGTAAAGTGAATAATAAAATAAAAATTATACTGCATACTAAACATGCCCGAACCTACATGTCACGTTATTTAAAACATAAACAGCGTCGTAATCCAACCCAAACCATCCATGAATTTCTTGCCCGTTTACGTTGTAGGTCTTTTGTCCTTTCGGATCTATCTCATCGACATTTGTTGTATTTTGAAGAGCTATTTCTGACTGGCAAAAGCCTTGGCCATCCCGTGTAAATTGGAGATCGCAGAGCAAGATTGCACCAGGCAAGCTATTAAGCAAAGTAAACTCATATGCTATGATACTGGAGGCTGGAAAAAGTCCAGAGAATCCGCCATTCGCTACAATCTGAGGTTCACCACCTGAAAATTCGACATAAGCAAAATGCTGATCCATGTGCAAGTGCAACTAGTTTTAACTTACGAAGATTAAGGACAAAAGGGGAAATTAATCGTAATACCACTTAGAGTCATCCATTTCTTTAAAGGAAGTGGTGGCGGCTTCCCCAAGCCACCTTTTGCTTCATTTGTGTGGATCAAGAATACAAAGAAGAGCAGATAGCCTATCATCATTTCCCCCCTCCTGCATTCACAATTTCTAATATAAAACAACAGAAAATTGACAGTTTACGTATAAACTTGTATATTTTTTTTTTTTTTAAATAAACAGATTTGATCCGCTTTTAATATTTTTGAAACTGACTTCATATCAACTTCGGTCAAGAAACAAATAACTATCTCAAATCAGATGCTTGCTCAGAATTGATGTCACACACAATGATGCTGAACACGAGGCAGATACTTTTTCGATATGATTAGACTATATAATCAAAATCACGAAAGGCGCACAAAGAACAAAAGAAAGAAATCAGACGAAAAACTTACCTGAACATGTGAATTGTAAGAAACTAATATTGATTATTCCCTGTTGAGTTTCAGAACAGAAAATCAAATTGGAAACTCTGAGAGAATGTGTGATGCCATGCCATGGGGAAGCAAACCTGGAGAGGAAGGCAATGTAGAGAATGTAAACGCATATTAATAGCTTCCACTCAATTCCCGCATTAATAGCTTGTCCATTTATTACATTTACTAATTTCATTTTTCTATCTTATTTTGTTAAATTTTTCTTAGGCCGAGTTTTTAAGAACATGACCAACAAGCCAGCACGGCGCCTAAGCCAATTGAAATTTACGTACTTTAGATGAATTAAAGAATTAAATCTATTGTGTTTATTCCGACACCATTCAGTAACACAACCTCAAACATTCGAGTTTAGGAAACAAATCACGCATACTTATGAAAACGACAAGAAGGTATTGTAAATAACCATTTATGGGATTTTCTCAGCGTCGGTATTAATATTGATAAAACGCAACCAAAGTTAAAATTTACATACTTTTGATGAATTAAAGAAGTGAATCCATTGTGTTTAGACACCATTCAGTAACACGATCTCAAACATTCGAGTTTAGGAAGCTAATCACATGTACTTATGAAAACGGAAAGAAGGTAAATGATTCACCAGAGATGAAATCATCTATATATCATCCGCAGCTGGGCTGAATAAAAGCTATTGTAGATAGAAAGCACACTGATATACATAGCCGCACGTCTAAAGCCTGATCTCTACTCATTTATGTACCATATTATCAGGGTCGATCATGAGAATTATGAGGCCCCAGACGATAAATTGTTACGACTCTTAAATATAAATGAAATGAACACTTTCTTAAATAAATAACTTATTTTTAATTTCATAAAAAATAATTTATAAATTTTAAAGAAACAAAAAAAATAAAAAATTATAAGAAATATATATATATATATATATATATATATATATATATATACACACACACACACATTTATTTTTAGGTATTAATATTGATAAAACGCAACCAAAGTTAAAATTTACATACTTTTGATGAATTAAAGAAGTGAATCCATTGTGTTTAGACACCATTCAGTAACACGATCTCAAACATTCGAGTTTAGGAAACTAATCACATGTACTTATGAAAACGGAAAGAAGGTAAATGATTCACCAGAGATGAAATCATCTATATATCATCCGCAGCTGGGCTGAATAAAAGCTATTGTAGGTAGAAAGCACACTGATATACATAGCCGCACGTCTAAAGCCAGATCTCTACTCATTTATGTACCATATTATATCCTAGAATTATGAGATCCCAGGCGTTACGACTCTTAAATATAAATGAAATGAACACTTTCTTAAATAAATAACTTATTTTTAACTTCATAAAAATTAATTTATAAATTTTAAAGAAACTTTATAAGTTTAGCAAAAAAAAAAAAAAAAATTATAAGAAATATTTTTAATTTTTTTTTTATTTACATTGACTTTTTTCTAAATTTTGGTAGATAGAAAAAAAAAATATATATATATATAGCACTAGGTAATAATTTAATTGTTTGTCCATTTTATTACTTAAAATCAAGAATNTTTATAAGTTTAGCAAAAAAAAAATAAAAAATTATAAGAAATATTTTTAATTTTTTTTTTATTTACATTGACTTTTTTCTAAATTTTGGTAGATAGAAAAAAAAAATATATATATATATAGCACTAGGTAATAATTTAATTGTTTGTCCATTTTATTACTTAAAATCAAGAATATAAGTTAAGTGTCCAAGTATTTTGAGCCTCTTATTTAGTCCCATTTTGATGTTTTATTGTTGCTTTTTAAAGAATTAAATGTCAAACTCAAAGAAATATAAATGAAAACTTTTATTAGACCATTGGAATTTTTTTTTGAGGCCTTTCAGATCTTGAGGCCCAAGGCAATGGCCTAGTTTGCCTTGGGCTAGGGCCGTGCCTGCATATTATTCTCTACGATTTTTGATGAAGATCAAGTCTTCATCATTGATTTTAATCATCAATCTTGATGATGATTGAGTTTTCATTATTAATTTTAGTTTTTATCTAGATTTAGTCTTTATCTAATTTTTAGTTAATGCTTTATATAAGGGTTCCAAGCCTTAATAGCACATGATGGTTTTTGAATTGAAATAAAATATTTATTGTTGAGATCTTCTTCAAATTCTTAAATTTTCAATATTTGATATTTAAAATCGACGAGTCCAAATTCTCTGTATTCGTGGGTGAATTAAGTAGTTTTTTATGCCTAGATTTTTGATATTTTTATGAATCAACAGAAATTAGAAGGTGATCATGATGCAGTATTCATTTGGAATCAACGAAACTTCAATAATGTGTTCATTTCATCGTTTCTACTGCCTCCGCCATCCTACATCAACTTCTAGCTTTTCAAGTTTTTAAGTTTACCAACGCCGACAATTATGTATTACCAACGAAATTTCCAAGATTATTCCTAAAATCCGAAGGAGTGCATCCTAAAATTCTTGATCTGTCACATTTCGTGGCTTTAATTGTAATTATACTAGAACCATAGGCAAAGGGTTAAGCAAGCAATCCAATTCCTTAAATTACTATTGGAAAAACAGTTCCATTTTGGGATTGTGCACATTTGCAGGGTTACATGTATTTTACACGTTTGGCAAGCTAATTACATAAGCATACCTGACGAGCTGCACTGATCAGTTCTGGATTATCCTCAATCAAACTATCTAGCTTCTCGCCTCGAGCCAGGACACTGGACACTTTCAATAGTTTTATGATTATTCAAAGTGCCAAAATCAAACATTATTACAAATGATAAGGCCAAATGAAATGAACAGCAAAGAAAAATGAAGATAGAATCAATTTAATGCAAATTAACAACTTATATATTTGAAATTATTTTTCTACATATTGAGAGTTTATATGGTCTCTATGGCATTAATTTATTATATTTATTTCAAGTTGAAATCTAGTAAATGTACTCTTCCTATGTCATGTGTCCTAAGCTGAATAAGCTTATCTGCTAATAAATTATATAGTTATAATAAAATGAAATTCATAATTACTTATAAATATTTTGCAGGCAAATAGAACCCTCTTTTCTGAATAGATTTACCATAGATTGGCTGTAGTTAGACAAACAATTGTAAGATCTCCAAATTTCTTTCTTCAAGCCTTCTATTATCTGCTTTCTAGTATATTGTGTACATATATCTCCCAAATTTGCTTTTTAGTGTGCTTTAAGCCTATTGTTAGAAAATATGGGTTGTAGGTCATCCATGTGGAATGACCCAACTCACAAGATTTAAAAGGGTTGGAGAGAATGGTTTGAACTTGAAATTCAAACCTACAACCCCCTATAACTCTCATATAACCTCTAATTATTATTCAAGAAGAAAGAAATATGGCAAGAAAAATGGTGAAATTTGTATGTGAAAATATACCAAAAATGGAAAGGCTGTTAAAATCACTATTTTACATGAAAACTCACAAAATAAGGTACTT
>CAIGRQ010090843.1:0-12123 GCA_903798375.1 Fraxinus sp. D2006-0159
ATCAACATCAGCCGAATGCATAACCTCACCACCATCACAACACTATCATCATCTCAACACTGTTACCTCCTGCATCACCAGCGATTTAACCCCATCGCCGACGTCGCCACCACACCACCAGCATCAACCTTTTATCTCTACCACATTACAACCACAACTCCCACCAAAAAATCTCCAAATCAGCCTTGGCATCATCATCGTCGCCTGTATCAACAATCACCACCACTACCACCACCACATCACCAAATCCACTACCTCATCCACCTCTACCACACTACAACCATCAATGACACTCCAAATAGATAAATAAAACAAAGGAGATGACAAACAAAATAGATGGCACCAACAGAAATGGAGAACCATAGATGCATATGAAAAAGAAAAAGGCGTGCCAACACAAGCAGCAGCACTACCCCATAGCTCCAGTTGCAAAGTGTTGCTAATGGCATAGGGCACAACGTCACTCTCGTCGTGTGCGTTGCGTACGGCCTTTCGTTGCTGCGTGCGACAAGAGCATCACCACATAAGCGATACTCGTCGTCGTCGTTGAGAGAGAGAGAGAGAGAGAGAGAGAGAGAGAGAGAGAGAGAGAAGAATTGGAAAAAAAAAAAATTAAAGTTCGAAAGTGAGGTGGGGTGAACGAGATATGTTGATTAATTTAATTTTTTAGTATTATTATTAATATTAAAAAATTGAATTATCACCCTATTTTTTAACAAAAAAAATTTAAATAAAAAAGTTATAAATGTGTGGATGTAATTTCCACTACAATCCCAACCCTTATGCCCCCGTTCGCTAGAAATTAAAATTTGAAATTTAACTTAAATTAAAGTTAAAAATTAATTTCAATAAACAATTTATGCCATTTCAATTGCATATTTCAATAATTTTTATCAAAATTTAATCTCAGCCAAACACTGCTAAATACATAAACCTTATCAGAAACCCTAGCCGCGTCCCTCCCAATAGCCAACCCCAGAATCTCCCTCTTCCCCGGAATTCCCATCTCCACAGACAGCCATGGTAAAATCTACTCTTTTCTTCTATACTAGCAGGTTAACAGATTTATTATTTTTCGATTTTGTGATTGTATATGCATATGTATATGTACAGGCGGATGTTGATCCAGAGACAGCGGCAGGACAGCCAAAGAAGAGAACGTTCAAGAAGTTTAGCTTTAGGGGTGTTGATCTCGATGCCCTCCTCGACATGTCCACTGATGAGCTCGTCAAGCTTTTCCATGCCCGTGCTCGCAGAAGGTGATTTTCAATACTAAAATACGAAATTTGGGTCCTATGGTATCGTGTTTCTAGGCATGAAATGTGTTTCTGCGTTAAAAGAGTGGGGGTGCGAGGGTTATGTGTTGTTCTGTTTAGTGCATTGAGTAGGATGTTGACGGGTAGAATTTCCTGGTGCATATAGTACATTTTAAAATATTATCTGAGTGACTTAGCGGTGCTATTGCTATTCATTATTACGTTTCATAGATGTTTGTGTAACCTGATATTCATCATGCTATATTAATTTTTTGTTGGTTTTGTTACTCTAGCGAGTCTTCTGAAGATAATCAATTTCATTATGTAGTGAATATAATCTGTTCTTATTTTTTTACTAAAGTGCTTTGTTATGTGCATCTTTAAGATGATTTCTTTTATGAGGTCAATCCATCAGCAATTGGCAAGTCTTGAAGAATATGTATTGAAAAAGCATGCGTGAATTTTTACTGCATTTGTAACCTGCGTATCAGCTGAAGTAGTCTGTAGCCTTTGAATTGCAATTTTTGCACTCATTGTGCTTGCTTAAAGGTCTATATTATTGATTTCATTTTATTTATTGAACCATAATAGAGGTTTGATACAAAGAAATATCAAATTAAACTACCATTATCAATGTTTGTTCCTGCAACTTCATAAATTTTCTTCTATTTTATGTTTGAACATTTTGCTCGTTTTTCTCTGGAATATATTTGTGACTTGCTCTTGATTAAATGGATAGGTTCCAGCGGGGTTTGAAGAGGAAGCCCATGGCTTTGATTAAGAAGCTGCGTAAGGCGGTAAGTGATTATGATGTGAAAGCATCTGAACTATAAATGTGTCTTATCAGTGGAATAATATATTATATCCCATGTATTATAGCAGCCTTTGGACATTTAACTTTTCAAATTCCTTACTCTTTTTCTTTTAGTGGTCTATTGTGTTAACCTGAATTCGTTATTATTACCATCTGTTTGCCTATTAGCTTCTGCTTTACTTATTCCTTTCATATGTGTGATACTTAAGAAACGTGAGGCCCCACCTGGTGAGAAGCCTGAAATTGTCAAAACCCACCTGCGAAACATGATCATCGTCCCTGAGATGATTGGAAGCGTTATTGGAGTGTACAATGGAAAGACCTTCAATACAGTTGAAATCAAGCCTGAAATGATCAGCCACTATCTTGCCGAGTTCTCAATCTCATACAAGCCAGTTAAGCACGGTAGACCTGGTATTGGTGCCACCCACTCCTCAAGGTTCATTCCTCTCAAGTGAGAAATCTACAATCAATTCAGAAATATAAGAGATTTTGTTTGTGAGGATCACCTACGTTATGTTTCTTTCTTCATACTGTCGTGCTTAATTCGTTCGTTTTCTATCTGCTGGCTTTCTTTTGTCAGACATGAATGTTTAAACTGCTATTAGTTTGAATGTTTTAAATGTTTTCAATTGCATTTTCTTTTATTTTTCCGATTTATGTTTATGTTTATATGGGGCATGTATTTTGGAACTTCTTTTGACTCTAAACGATGTGGGAAGTGGAGGTTCTAAATATGCACCAAAGATCTTCCTTTGTGGAGGCATAACTTACCTAAGGTTTTCAGCATATTTGCATGTTAGAAATCTCTGCACAAGATATTCAACTGTAATGGATGTTAGCTGAGTAGTTTACAGGAAAAGTACCAACTTCTTCCATGCACTCATTTCAAGGGGGTGCAATACTTCTCAGTTTGGAGATGAAGGACAAGGAGCAGTCTAGCATAATGTAGGCAAAAACAAAACAGTAGAGTTGAGCCACGAGCCGACACTGGCAGATCGGCTCCAACTTAAAAAGCGGCCTCCCTGTAATTTCCACCTTGAAATATCACCAAGATTGACCCACACTTTACCCAACCGTTGTCACCGGTGGATAGCTACGAGGATTTTAAAATAAAATAATGATGGGATTAGACAAATGTGTATAAAGAAATTAATGGATAATATTATTAGTTATGAATATAAAATATAAAATTAATGTTTGATTTTAATTGAATTAATAAATCAAATTGTATTCAAAGGGAATGGGAGGGTAAGCCTTTTGTTAAATCAGTTGAGTTTCACCATACCAATTATTTTCATCATTCATTTAATGAATGAGATTTATTTATAGATAAAAGTTTTTGTCGGAAAGTGCATCTCGCGTTCATTCCCAACTGATTACCGAGCTCAACAAAAGTAACTAGATTTTTAACAATAATAATTGTCTTCTTCAAGCGTATTTTATTGAAATCGTATTAGGACGAAATATAAAATAAAAAATAATATTGAATAAAGGTTTCGTAAAATGGCTTCTTTCAAACTTTTCAATTGAATAATTTAATCTATCGATTATCATCATCAATCTTGGTCGTACTACGCAACCTTATTCGCAGTTCAATGCATTAAAATGCTTCACAAAAATCTGATGACAAGGATTCAGTAGACTCATTTTTATCTAATTATCAATAGTATTAGGAAAAATTCATTCGTACAATCATTAGTGGGTTGTAATTCGTACATTAGTGTGAGTTTAACATGTTTCTTAGTATTATTCTTATCAATTACCCCATGGCACAGGGTACATTCCTCCTCTGTCTATGTGCCAGGGAAATGTCATTCCACTATTCTTGAAATTAGGTTTAGGGTGTCCCTATTTTACCTTTTCTATGTCTTTTCTTGTGACCTGGGCAACACACTCTTGGAATCAATTTTGAACTGCACGAGCAAATTCCAATACCAATAACTCGAACCCACCCCACATATGTATATTGCACTCTTTGTTCAAGTTGATATTTGATGTCTGACAATGAGCAAGTTAGTCTCTAACATTTTATTATAGTGCACGACTATTCTCCAATGAAGAAGATGTCAAAATTTATGTTAAATTTTCTAGGGAATCTTCCACGTCCAATTTTATGAAACTAGATTTGCTTGTTACATTTTTACGATGACCATCTTTTAAATACTTAAAGTAAGTCTTGTTTCTACGAGGACCATCTTACATTATTAAGAAGATTTGCATGATTTTTCTTGACTAAAGATAGTACAATAATTGTAAAACGTACTTGCAATAAGTTGGGGATCAGTTTTGAAAATATATATAGAGAGAGAGAGATATAAAGGGAGTAGGTTTGGGGTTGCTTTCTAAATGGACCCCACATGCCACTAAAAAAATTAGAGAAAGAGACCCCACAACATCTAATTTTAATAATCTGACCCTACCCACTTTCTGTATCAGAGTATAAAATATAAGCAAACATAATGATTGTGAAATATATTAAAAATACTTTAAATTATAAATATTTATTATATAAATCCCACAAATAATACAGGCTAATTGGCATCAGAATAGATTTCTGCCTAGCAAATTGTTAATTTACAATTTAAAGATTGGCATGTTATAAACCTATTAGATTTCAGAATTTTTTTTGGCTAATTAAAAATGAAAAAAGTTACTTATTCAAAGAACATACATGAAAAGAGTTAACATAAATCCTTTTTAATATTATTTTAATTAATATAGACTAAGAAATAAATAAAATAACGTATATTTTGAAAATTTATAAGAATTTCATGCATGTTTTTCAAGTTTTTAACAAAATAAAAAAAGAAAAATAATTCTGAAAATCTTAAATACTTCAAATAAATTATAATTTATTCGTCGATTGAGAAAAATATGTTCATATGTTGAATTTATTTCATTTACAAGTTTTAACAATGGTTGAGTATTTTCGTGAGCTGAACTCAAAACAAGGAAATATCACTTGTGAAAAAATGTGGGCGCCTTAGAGGTTAACATATAGTAAAATGTATATTTGTTCGTCATTCATTTTTATGACATGAGTAACTTTGTATATTAGGACGATAAATTAATATGAGATTAACTCGGAGCTCAATTAGTGTAAAACATCGTTACATGATTAAGCTAGAAGTAAATCACATTTTTAAAATGAAAAGTTTCAATTTGAGTTCGATGTGTACAACTAAAACCCAACTAATGATTGACTCGAGTTTAACTTTGATACAAATCTAAGTGGTAAGACGAAAACTGCAAATCCTTTTTACCGCATTTCAAATTCTAGTGTTTCTTGATAAACGAAGAGTTTGAAACAAAAACAATTTGTATAATCATATAGAATCAAATTCGAACACTTCAAAATTGGACTAAAAGAACCCGTTTTAAACACCTTCTTGACTAAAAAGCTAAAAGTAATTACATATATGTCAAGTAATTATCTAACTTTGCTAATTGAAAGAATAATCCAAAAATAAAATAAAATTGATAGGTACAAGCCCAAGAAAGTCCATATTCTCGGATTGGGACCTCAAATTTTACCATCTCCAATGCATATGTATCACATATAAAAGTTCCTTTGTACAGCTACCATTCCCACTTGTTTGGTCAATGTATTATGTACAACACTACAAAACTCACAAAATGCAAAGAAAATGGCTTTCACGACCTTCCCACAACCTATGGAAATTCAAAAGATTCATTAAATGTGTTACATGTGATATAATATTAGAATATCATGAGGTATCTTATCTAGGACAGATAAGTTACAAATAATAGAATATCATATTTGCCGAGAAAGTTGAACACATAGCTCTTCACGACCTACGACCTACGAAAGTTGAACACATAGCTAATCGAGAGTAACAATGTAAATTGCACCAACAAAGATAGTGTCCCACCAGCGTCCCGTAACTTTTTGAAGTGTGTCAACATTTTATGTGGAAAAGTGTGACAAGATTTATTGGATATATTGCACTGAGAAATGAAGGGACACAATCAGTGTTTGAGTCGTTTTTAGAGAATACGAGGTTAAAAAGTGAAAATATAAATATGATTTATCTGAAAAAATAAATTTTTGGAAAATTCTTGGTTAAAAATGAATTTAGATGAAAATGAGCATAAAAAAAACATGGTTCAAAAAGGGATAGTTTCAAAATAAAAACATCTCCACATCAAGATCTTGTAAAGGTTTGACAAGCGATCCACTCAATTGCATGCACGTCAACAAAGCAAAATAGTAGTAATACTGTAATACCGACGGACAAGATTAGACTTGACTTGTGAGTAAATTTAAGCAAATACGAATTTGATTAAGATTTATAGAAGACACGTTTCGCTAAATAACTCGTGATTCCAAAAAGCTTTTCTCACTTATAATTTACTTAAAATGTTAACATCTCCCTGTCATCGATCTTCACATTCTAACCATTCTAACCATTCACTCCAAGAAAATGATCACCGCTATCTTATTTCATAAACAAACGCATAATTTCATTTTCGCAGTTAAGGCTCCGTTTGATGGGCATTATTTTAGAATGAGAATGAAAAATATAGCCGTTATTGGGCCCCGCACAAGAGATAGAAATTTAAATTTAAAGGTTTGATGTGATGTATAACGGTCATATTTTTCATTTTTAGTAGAAAAGAATGGGAAACAAACGGANCCGTTATTGGGCCCCGCACAAGAGATAGAAATTCAAATTTAAAGGTTTGATGTGATGTATAACGGTCATATTTTTCATATTTAGTAGAAAAGAATGGGAAACAAACGGAGGCTAAATCGAACACCAACCAACAGTGATGTAGCTAAATTTCCTATCTTGAATTCTAAGAAATCTCAATTCCGTTTCCAAACATGGCCTAAAATTTTGTAACTTGAAAAAAATAAATAAATTCGAAGAGCTTCCCAAAAAGTGAATATCACGTTATTCTAATGACCTTCACGGATTTCAAAACGGCACGAGCCTCCTGGCATGGCAGGTCCCTTCATCCCACCCATTTCTTCAATATTTTACAATTAAAACCCATAACCAATAAAAAACACAAAACAAATTCAAATGTTATTATCCCAATTTGTTTCCGTACGAGGAAACACGAAACAACTAGATAAGCATGCACCTGACATCATAAAATTTTGATATTTGCCCCTTTCTATTAAAATAAAGAATGGGCAAAATATACCCAAGTGTCCAAAATAAAAACAGTACAAACAAAATCTCCTATCATCGATATATATTTACCACATGATTTATTGATGTTTCGTGCTTAAAAGTGACTTTTTAACTATTTTCTCAACTGCGAATACTACCAAAATGAAGTTGATAAGCTAACTTTTAAGCACAACTAAACATTCGATCGTTTTAAAGTTTTTCCTTGAGAAGGGCAGCTAATCCGGTGATCGTTCCTTCATTTGCCCTTTTCACCACCGTGGGCGGTTTCCACGTACTTTTTGGAAGAGCGTCAACTGGGTCATTCGCCTTCGATAAAATCATTCCTTCACCAAAAATCAAATCTAATTCTCCGCCTTGGGTAGGTGCGGGAATTGGGTTAGATTCGGAATTAGCTTCGGTTGGCTCCTCGATCGCGATGGGAGAGCTTCGGGTGTGTGGGCCGAGCCATTTTGATGTCATGTATTCGGTCTTGCGCCACGGGGCTATGTGCATCCCTTTCTTTTTAAGGCTATGCCGTGCAGCCTCTGATACAATGGAAACAATTTGGAGAAGCCGATCGGATTTTCCGACGAAAATGTAAGGTAGACCTTGTAGAATTCCCTTGTAACTGCTTGTTGATCGAGCTATTTCGAACTCCGATCGGAAATCAATGTCGATTAACAGCCTTTCACATTCTATAATCACATCTATATATTCATATTCACCTATACATAAAAGAGATAAAATTAACCCTAAAAATTCAATTACAAATCGAATCAATCAAAATATTATGAATTGATCGGGGTGCGTACCAGCAGGAATGGAAGAAGATTTTTCCCATTTGGATTTACAAATGGAAGCGTTGTAACCTAGGGCTATTAAACCCTTGGCGACGATTTTTCTCAAATCGTCTTTTCGTTTGCAAGATTTATTGTTCTCCACGATTTTTGAAGTGTCTGCTAACAGATTTCGCTCCTCTACGCTCGCACACGGAATCAGACTCTACAAAAATGGGCAATTGAAATATAGGTTAATCAACAATTTTGACAAATAAGTGTGAAATGGAAGATTGAACGGGAACTTTTGGTACCTTGAGAGTATCGGAGGGATCGTTGAAAGAAGAGCCTGGAGTATTGGAGTCAAAGAAATCAAATTCGTCATCGGAGCTGTCATTGCTGTTACCATTGAAGCAATTGCAGCGGTGACGGCCGTATTTTGCGCCGGCAGGACCTGATTGCTTGTCATTATCTTCGATGAAATTCTGAACCATCTTATCCAGACAAATCGAGCTCGGCTCAAGCTCAGGAACGGCGACGGCAGCGGGAGCTCCTCCATCTTTCTCATCTCCAGTGCTCGGCTTCTCAGTTGCTGAAATCCTCAGAACACTGTTGAACTGTCTGTCGAAGAGACGTTTCAGCCTCGATTTCAACACCGGTAGCTTCACGACGTCGTTTCGGAACGATGATTCACTGTACAGCTGTGAATCTATCGGTTGAACTCTCATCGGAAAAGGCATTTCCTAAAAAGCTATACTCTACTCAGTTGAATTTATAGAGATCTTAAACACTACTACTGCACTAGCTTTGCGTACAAATAATTAAAATCAAAACTCTCCAAAAAATAAAGAAACACCAAAAAAAAAAACTTTCAATCACAGATTTCAGTGTCAACACTGAAAGCCTAAGTATAGAATTCCCCAAAATCAAAGCTTCATCTCCCAAAAGATCATGACAACCACCCCCCAAATATTTCACACTAACTACGAACAGAAATAAGATTTTCCATTAGAAACATGAGGATGATGATCAAAGACATAGCATTGCATGTGTGAAGGCACCGGAATTTTCATTCCCGGCCGGAATTTTATCGCCGGCGGTGAGATACGAGTAATTTCTTGATGACTATTAGCTAATGATAATCAGGAATGGATTAGGGGGTTTATATAGACATTGCAGACTTGCAGTTTATTGACTGTAATTGGACTGACACGTGGCATATTATTGGTAATGGATTAATCTGACGTCCGGGTTTTAGTTAAATGACAGTACTGTGAGATTTTTGTAACCTTAAGTCCGTCTAATCTTGACACGTGTCAAGTACGAGATTAGTGTTTTTCTTAACACCACTAATTTTTAACATCAGTCCAGCGACAACACTAATAATATTAAATGACACGTTTATGATAATTATTATTTTTGTCGTTGTCCTTATATGCGAGGAAGACACTGAATTGAAGCTACGAATTGATGAACATACAAGTAATTGAGATTACAATTACTTTAATAAGTATTGAGATATGACGATATTACCTTAATCTTCCCTAGATTATGGTTTTTCAATTAATGAACTTACCTAGAAAGGAAGGGCAAGTTGGTCATCTTTGTCCTCATAGCAATATAACTAATGTTTTGCTCTTTCTTCATCTACTTCCTAACACCGTTCCTCTTGTGCTAAAGCCGTGCATGGTTTTAAGTTCGTCTTTATTTTTAACTCTACAAAAGGGCGTGTTCGATAGAGATTAAAATCGAATTAAAATTGAAAAATTACCTGTTATTGTTGATTTTTATTAGACGAATGAGATTCAATAACGACTATATTTTCAATTTTAATTGAATTTTAAAACATACTGAACACGCCCTAAATATAAACCAATTCTTATAGCATGATTCGGGAGGCGGAAATCCTACTTATAATGACCATATGTTAATTCATCATTCGTCATGTGTAATTCTCATAGCATGATCCAATAAAAATATCTAGATATAAATCTCATATGAAAAAATTATGTTTATTCATCGTTCCTATTGTGCTAAACTCGAATGATGATTTTAATTTCATCTTCATTTTTTAACTCTACAAAAGAGTGAAATATACAACCTCTATAATATATGCAGCGCAATTAATTTCTTAATACTATCAAACTTCAAGGAGCGTGAAAGTTTTAAATTTATGAAGAATTTAATGGATGAAAGTTTTATATGGTACCATGTTAAAATCAAGTGACGTAAACAAAAAAAAAAAGATGTTTTTTTTTTAAAAAATTTCGTAGAAAAATGTATCTCGCCTTAAAATACAGGATTCTACTATTGACATATAATGTATGACAATAAAACTTCAAGTATAGAAAAATCTTAACAGAATTGATATCGACCTTATGTGGCCGAGCATGATTGATCTTTTTTTTTTTTTTACAATATTCCAATGGTACCACGTCAAGTGTTGTCTGTCAAAATTTTCTATCAAAAAAAATATGTACTTATATCATGATTGAATGTATGAATAGCTTGTTGCAGTAACTGTAGCTGAGAACTATATTGTTTAATTATTTGCAAATCTTTTCGCCTTGGTGTTTTAATTGTTTCTAAGATTAGATTCGAACTCCTAAAAGTTAGCCACACGGAAGACTTTTTTGTATTAATTTTCAGTAGAGTTCTAAACATTTTCTATATCTACAATAATCCTACATCCTACATGCATAAAAGAGTGAGTTGCTCCTAGAGCACATCTTCAAGTGGTAAAAGGGGAAGGTGGAAAAGCTCTAACTTTGTTTGAGGTTGCTGCGTCAAGGGTTCGAATCCTGAAATATGGATTTGACCATTGAGTAAGTGCAAGTGTACAAGCAACCTTCCACCATGTACCTTTGGAGGCATAACCTGCGATTTACCTCTTTCACCAATGCCCTCAAGATTGGGATTCAACCTTTTTTAAAAGAGTGAGTTTCCAAGTTACTGTTCATAAGCCGAGCCGAGCCAAATGACTTTATGGCTCGGCTCGGCTCGGCTAAGTCATACTTTATTATTATTATTGTTGTTGTTATTATTATTATTATTATTATTATTATTATTATTATTATTATGTTTGACTTAGCATCCTACATAAACTTTATAGCTTAGTTCATAACCTGAGCCAAATGACTTTATGACTCAGTTCGGCTAAGTCGATTTTTTTTTAAACGTTTGATTCAACATCCTACATAGGTTTTATGGCTTGACTCGGCTAAATCGTTTTTTATTTATTATTATTTATTTCCTTTTTTTTTTTTTGTGGTCCGAGCCATATGACTTTATGGCTACATAGGCTTTATGGCTCGGTTCGATTAAGCCGTTTTTTTATTTTTTTCCCCCGTTTTTGGTTTTTGGTCTTTTTTTATGTTTGATTACTATTTACAAGCCAAATGGCTTGATGGCTCGACTCGGCTAAGCTCCTTTTTTTTTTGCGTTTGAAGTATTTTAAATTACAAATATTAGTTTTGAACGATTTAAAATTTGTTCGAAATATTGAAGTGCGACCATGATAAATATATGATCGATAAATTTTAAATATCAAAAATAATTTTACATTAATTATGAAACGTAAAGTCGTGATTGTTTGTTTCTTTTCAATTCCAACATCATTCCAATGTCATTTTTTTGAACTTTGTTTTTTCTATAACGTTTGATTTGATATTTTGCGATATGAATATCTATTTGGATCGATTTAAATTTTTATAAGAAAAACTTATAATGTGATAACAATAAATATATTATCGATTAAGTTTAAATATAAAAATTATCTTAAATTATTAAACGTAAAATCATAATCGTTAATTTTTCTTTTCTACCCATCCTCACACCAATTTCTTTCAATTTCATTTTTCTTTATTTTTTAGCTTAAATTAAGCCGATTTTTTTTTAAACGTTTGATTCAATATTTTAAATTACAAATATGTTTTTGAAGCGATTTAAAATTTGTTAGAAATCTTGAAGTACGGTATGATAAATATATGGTCGATAACTTCTAAATATAAAAAATGATTTTACATTAATTATGAAACGTAAAGTCGTGATTACTTATGTTGATTTTCAATCTCAATCCCATTCCAATATCCTTTTTTTGAATTTTATTTTTCCTACAACGTTTAATTCGA
>CAIGRQ010090876.1:0-12027 GCA_903798375.1 Fraxinus sp. D2006-0159
TGTATGGATATTCCAGTTATATTTTAAAGAATATTATTTTATCGTTCCCCAAAGTAAATGAATTATTTTTGGCATGATGTTAAAGAGATGTACTCTAACTCGGAAAATTCCTCCCAAATTTTCAAAATTAAAACTAGATTATGGCAAACCAAACAGGGGAAGAGAGGTCACCAATTATTACTTGGAAATGTCCTCCATGTGGCAAGAACTTGAATTTCAGTTATGAAGAAAAGTGGGAATGTCTCGGTGACAACATCAAGTAAGAAAAAGCTTGAAATCAAACGAGTTTTTGAATTCTTAGCCGGCCTCGATTGCGGCTTATATGATGTCCGAGGACGAATTTTGGGCCCAAAGCAACTACCTTCCACACGAGAAGTGTTCGCCGAAGTGAAAGCAAGCAGAAAGAGATGATGGACGGAGCAGCCAACGTTAAAGATTTGAACGCATCAACACTTCTGGGTAAAGGAATCGGAGTTGCGTAGCTTCATCAATTTGGGACGAATGCTGGATCTCCTCAATTTAGACAAACTGAGACTTTTTGTTGTTGGGCCAAATTATGCTAGGTCGAATATCGAGTCTTCTCAAATTGAACAAAATGGTGTCTCCAACTTTGGGCCTCGGGTCTTCACAATTTAGACCGCCCATGTTATCTAAAATTGGACCTACTAAAAATATTGGGCTTACAGATTTATTATCAAAATGAACAATGCATAGGTCGGGTCATAAACAACAAAAGGAAGGACCCTAGTGCGAATATTGTCGTAAATTAGGATATAAAGAAGACACTTGTTGGGATTTACATGACAAACCCGTCAACTCGAAACCAAAATAAAATATTAAAACTCGTGGCAATCAAGTTTTGGTAGATCAAACTTAAAAATCCAAGGATCAAAAAAATGGATCATTTAATCCCAAACAATTAGAACAACTCTATCAAATCTTCTCCAACCTTCAGACATCAAGCCAGTCTTCCACACATGGCCCTTCGAGCTCACTATCCCACAAATGTAGTTTCTTGAAAGCATTAAATGTCTTATCAAATCGTAAAACACCTTGGATTATTGATTCGGGTGCTTTCGATCATATGACTGATGATTATCATTTATTCTTCTCATATTCACCCCATGTGGGCAATATCAAAGTTAAAATCGTAGACAGATCACTTTCATCTGTTGCCGAAAAAGGAAGTATTCGTATTTCTGAATTTATTCTTGAAGATTGCATAATCATTGAAATTACCATATTTCCACATTGTCTTATTTAGACTTACTGTAATTAGGATTGTTAATTAAGGATTAATTTTCCTTCTCAGGAGATTCTTTTCCTTTTTCTTTCTCTCTATTGTATTATATATTGAGGGCTGTAATATTACTTTGATATACACAGAAATACAGATTTTATTTCTGCTTTCACTTGGAGGTCTAATGAAACACAGGTACATATGTCATTTGACTATATATATTTAACAAAACAGAATTGAGAAGTAAAGCGGATTATCCAATGTATAACAATCTACAGAAACAAACAAAGCATTACAACAGACCTTATGTGCTGTGAAAGGTCACTGCCTGGGATCACTAATTCAGCAACAGAGACATTGTAATCTGGGATAAAAATCTGCAATACCAGTAGTTGAATCAACACCTTCTGTAACCCTCAGTTATTCTTCAAGCAGAAAAAAGTTGCACTACTACATGCCAATTTTGTCCTTCATTTAAAAAGTTATTAATTATACAATAACATTACTTTTCATACACTCCTCCTTTCTCAGTTTTCTCTTTTATGGGTTTGGTTCTTTTTCCTTCTTTTTGGAGGTGGTGGCTGTGTGGAGGTGGGGAACTTGTGCTTCTGCAATCAATCATCAATCTATTTACCTGTGTAAACATGCATGCATAATTGTAGATATGTGTGCATGTGTACACTTAGAAGGTTTCAGTATTTTCTTTCTTTTTCAATTTAGAATCAAACTCCGATATCATGCTTCTCCTCAATACTGTCAGCTTACGGCAAAGGGTTGACGAAACCAAAGGAAAGACAACTCAACCCCACAACCCGAAAAGAAAAAAAAATCTAGTGATAATTAGAATCAGAGATGACATGCATAAATTTGTACTTCAGTGATATCTGGTAACAAATAACTGGCTTGAGTAGAAAAGGCATGCTCCCATAACTAGTTTTTCTATAATCGGTTTTTTTTTTTCTGACGAATAAAAGAGCAAATAGAGTGATATCTGGCAGAAACTCATAATTCAAATAAGAAAAACAAATAAACCCTTGTTGTACCAGTTTGAGTAGATCTCCCACAACAGGGTCATTGTTAATTTTTTCTGCAACAGCATGACAGAGCTTGATAATCTTCTTCGCAATTTCATAGCCAGGAGCAGCTTTCCCACCAATTATGCAGACACGAGGTACAACCTTCCTTCTGTCACTCTCATTCATATTCTTGAACAAACAGAAAAAGAAGATAGTAAATTGACATATATAGACATATTTGTCCAAGAAAAGATAGCTAAAAATCCTTTGTTATTTTAACTTCAAGAGCATGATACCTTAATGCAGTCATATCGATGTATGATGCCTAATATATTCAGAAGTTGCCTTTTATACTCGTGTATCCGCTTTATCTGCACGTCAAACATTGCATCTAAACTGACCTGCAATTATTGGTGTCAAAAGATTTCAGTAAGACAACCAGACATGAAATAAAATGTAAAGAAATTAATGGAATGAAGAGATTTGACATTTCAACTATTAACATTCCAAACCTTCACTCCGCTCAGAGTTTCTATATACTCCGCGAGTCTCATTTTATTTATCTTTTTCACCTGCACATTGGAAATTAGAGTTTGATTTCAGGCCATTATTGAAACAGTACACAAGTTAATGATTCCATCTGGAGTATCTAAATGCATATGAGTATCGTTTATGTACCGTCCCCCATTCTTGTTGTAGCTCAGCATCAGATGCATAATCCTGTAAACCTGCTAAGAGATCAATATTACGAACCCATGCTTCTGTTCCAAGCCATTTTGAGATGACGGAGCATAAACTAGGATTGCTCACTACTATCCACCGCCGCTGATAATCGAACATAATAAAAAGTGGGGAAAAAGTCATAAATTAGAAATTTACTCCTTGCCAGTTATAATAAGTCAGAGCAAAATTAATATTTTCTCAGAAAAAGAATTGATATATTTGCATCAGATACTTTTGGTCGTGGATTTAAATGTGATTTTTTTCGAAAAGGCCATACGATAGTTGGAAAGGGTAATTAAATGCTGCCAAATTTTCAGTAAGAAGCAGAACAAATAAGCAAGACATGTTAAGAAGATATTAGATACACTAGAGAAAGTGATTGCCATACACATAGATATGCAAAAACGAACTTGAATTTTGAAGCCAAAATGCCATCTTACTGTATACCTGTGTTACTCCGTTTGTCTTATATTGGAACTTCTGTGGCCACAGGTCATAGAAATCCTGTTTAAGACAAAAATGATATGAAAATGATGCATATGTGACGCCTTCAATGGAAAAATGAATCCAGCCTCCATGTGGGGGACATCTTAAAGACTAATCTTATAAATAAATGTGTCACCTCTCTAATAACTTTTTTTAAGCAAAAATAAATAAATAATAATAATTCTGATCTGCCATTTGGTAAATTACCTTGAATACTCTCATTTTCAGTAATTCGAAATGTACTTTGGAAACACCATTCACCATATGACAACAAACAATAGACAAATTTGCCATCCGAATACTCTGTCAGTGCAAAAGAGAAAACTGTGTATCAATTATTGTCACTTTGCAAGGCAAAACCAAGTAACTATAAACAAATAACAAAATAAAGCCTGAGATCAAATTCCAATTCACCCCACAAATTTTGCAGCAGTCATCCGAGGGAAGTTGGGCCAATCTACATGTGCAAGATCCCAAAATAACTTGGAAGTATCTAGCACCTAGACTATATGTAACATTCATTTTGCTTACAATGGTAAGGTGATAATTGAGAACATAAAGTGTAGGGCAAAAAATTTCCTCAAAACACGGAGTGAAAGGAACATAGCTGAAACAAAAAATGAACACAAAGGAGTGGATACACAAATTAAATGTGATTCGACTAACCGCCAACGACCACGGGATCAAGAGAATTACTTCACTAATCTAATAGACCACCAATCAAATTTACTTATGTAAGGAGGAAGAAAGGAAGGGGACCCAGCCAGCAAAGAAGTAGCAAAAGCAGGGGATTTAACCTTAGTTCAGTTAGGTTTTGAGATATGACTCTTCCAAAATCTATATAAATAACTTCGATACTCGGACTCTTCTTAATAGTCGAAGTACCCGTGTCGGACACGACACGACACGATACGGGTATGGATATGAGATGTGTCGGACCCTTCAAGTTTCAACCGGATACTTCGTCGTTTTTGCTTCTTCTTCTTTCTCTTTTTTCTTTCTTTTTTTTCTTTCTTTTTCTTTCCCTTTTCCGTTTCCCGTCTCTACTCTCTATAAACCTGGCGTCGCCGCCAAGAGGATGGAGAAATGCGGTAGCGCTAGGTTATCCCTTCTTTCTTTTTTCATTCCATTTTCTTCTTTTTTTCCTTCTTTCTCTCTCTGCATCAATGGTTTAGGGTTTTGTTTGTATAAAATTAAAATGGGTTACTTAGTGCTCCACTAAGTCCAAATTATAATCAAATCCCTCATTTTCTATTTTATATAATATTTAGTAATTTCCATAATTGAAAACTAAATCTCAAAATTCTATTTTATGCATTGTAACCCCTTATTCAATACTCATTTCCTTCTTTATGAATAATTGATTTTGGTCTCTTCAAAATGACATCTTAAATTAGTAAAAAAAAAATTGAAGTTTGGAAGACGTACCCACATACTCGCGTCCGAAATTTGGACTCTTTTTAACTATGTCTTCGTATCCTACGTTTTAAAAAATAAAAGATCCGATACTTAAATACGTACCCGTACTGGATACCCATACCCGAGTCCGAACATCATAGGCTGCTAGAGGCTTGTACTGGGTAAGGCATCAGGCATAGTGTGGTATAATTAGATGGAGTTCCTTCACATGATGGCTGCCTGGCTTTGACTTCAGGATGTGTGTGTGTGTGTGTGTGTTATTATTTTTTTCCCTAGTCCGGCTCCATTTTCTTACTTATCATATTTATGTTTGGAAGATTCTCCCATCTTACTCTTGCATAATATTGTTCTAAAGTATATCATTTTTCTATAGGGCCATAGGCATATTATGGCCATTGAAATGGGAATTAAATCTTGTTTATAACAACTTTTTGTTGTATTGAGTTTGTTCTTAAATTGAGCTCATCTGATTTTATTAAATGTTATACATATGCAGGTTGGCTTGAAGATGCAGCATATTTTGCTGCCATTGATGACTCTTTAAATACATTTACATGGTATGACTGGCCTGAACCATTGAAAAATCGCCATCTTGTTGCTTTGGAAGAAATTTATCAAAGCAAAAAAGAGTTTGTAAGATCTGACTGACCTTTTCAACTGTATATGGACAAGTATTTCTTCATGCTGTCAAACGTTGATGCTGAATGACCCTGTGACTAGAAAATCATTCTTCTCTTGCACAGATAGACATATTCATTGCTCAACAATTTTTGTTTCAAAGGCAATGGCAAAAAGTTCGTGAATATGCTCAGATGAAGGGAATCAGTATTATGGGAGACATGCCTATATATGTTGGTTATCATAGTGCAGATGTTTGGGCTAACAAGAAACACTTTTTACTGGTGAGCTTTCTCTTTATGGAACTCGAGTGTTTCATTTGTAATATCGTGCTATAGACTAACCATTCATGGGTCCAGCAGAGTAGGAGCGGCTTTCCACTACTAGTTAGTGGTGTTCCCCCTGATGCCTTTAGCACAACTGGTCAGCTTTGGAACAGGTATACCCTATTCTATAGATTTGAGTACTTTTACTTCTTTATCTTTATCTACTAAATATTCTATTTATGTACAACGAAGTGTCTTTTTCCCATCATGTTGCTTTTAGAAATGGAAGTATAACGCACCATATTATTATTGAAACTCGTGTGGAACATTAAATATTAAAAGAAAGAAAGATATATGAGAAGATGCAGTTGATGAGATTCTCCATCCCACAGGCACTTCTGGGTGCCTCAAAGCAGTTACATTTAATTGTTTTATGTATTTGAATTTATGTTTAGTTTTTTCCTGGCCAGTATATCTCTACTCTTCAACTTTTCCATATTTAGCTCCAAGCATTCCCACCACATAGTACCAGCTGATCTTTCTTTTGATAAGTTGTAGTTCAAGAAAGAATACAAGCAGTATACCTCGATTTAACATTTTGAGCCTTTCTCCTTTCCAGGTTGATGTTGAACCTGGTTTACAGGTTGAAGAAAAATAAAAAAGAATACATTTTCTTGATAAAATAATTCAAAAATAGCAACCTCGCTATCCTTTCTAAACAACTGACTTACCCGAGACCCCTCTATAACATTCCAATCCCAAAATTAGCCCACCACAATAAAACGACAGAGTCTTCCCAAGCTAAATGAACAATGATCTAGTTCATGGATGCCAAAAATTTCGAAAGGAAAGGGGAATGCATGTGCATATTGTCCTTGTTATATACTATACAATATGAATTTTGCTGTAAACCAATGTGTTCAAGTTAATAAGTGGCCATCTAATGAGAGGATATGTTTCTTTTTCTTTATTCTAGAGTGCTTCTTTGTTCCCAATTACTATTGCTATTATTCGGGGGGTGGGTAGTTCTACATTCCTCCTTGTGTTATTACTATGAGACTCGAGTATAGTTAAAGTAGGTTCCATTTATCTTCATGCTCGTTAAATGTTGTGGAAGTGAACAATGTTTTGTTGCAGTACACACGATGGCTTCCTCTCATATATTTATAAAAATGCATCTAACATTTTACAAGAAGCACAATTTATTATTTGCTGTTTTTTTTTTTTTCCATTAAGTTACTTAACTTAGCTTTTTGGCTTGAAAGCCCTCTATATGACTGGAAAGCCATGGAAAAAGATGGATATTCTTGGTGGATTAGGAGGTTAAGACGTGCACAGAATCTATTTGACGAATTCAGGATTGATCACTTTAGAGGATTTGCTGGCTTTTGGGCTGTCCCCTCTGGTGAGATGATCTTTAATGTAGTCAAGTTTAGTTCGTTCATTTCAGTTGGAGACAATTATTATTTCTTTGTGCACGCAGAAGCAAAAGTTGCAATGGTAGGACGTTGGAAGGTCAGTTTACCCTTCTTTCATTTTCTAATCTGTTTCTTTCCGGCAATTTTTAAAAATATCTCTTACCGATATGTTATGGAAAGTAGGTTGGACCTGGAAAGTCTTTATTTGATGCCATATTCAAAGCCATTGGAGATCTAAACATCATAGCAGAAGACTTGGTAAGTTTCCATTAAATAAAAGGCCTTGATCTCTTCTCAAATTCTATACTGAACTTGATTTATGATTTATGATTTGTGGTTTTTGGTCAATGATTGATCTTACTAACTATTAAGTAGTTCCTAATATAATTCGTTGATGCCCTTTTAAGTTCCTTCGTTGATTTCTATTTTGAAGATGTGGGGGTGGGGTGGGGGTGGTTTTATCACAATAAAGCATCGTGTGTTGAAACTATACAATCCACATATTGAAATGAACATGAAATAATTGAATAAATATGAAGAAAACGAGGAAAGAGGCGTGGACTGAGAAGTTCCTAATTTTGAGATTTTTCCTAGTCACTTATTTCCTTGTCTGGGACTCCTGTAAGGCCCCTATAAAAATGTAAAACAAAAATGGTGTGGAAGCGGTTTTAAAATTCTTGATACAAGAAGAAAGTTGAAAAACTCGAATATTTATTAGAGAATAATTTAATTGTACAACACCTTTGTTTTTATTGGCAAAAATAATATCATAATCCTAATAGCTTAAGGGAAATGAGTAACTAAAATCCTATAATAGTAAAAAAGTCCTATTCTAAACAAGAAAGAAACTCGTATTGCCAATGACAGGGAGTGATCACTGAGGATGTAATTCAGCTTAGGAAGGCCATTGGAGCACCGGGAATGGCAGTCCTCCAGTTTGGTATCTAATAACTGCTTGCTTATTATCTACTGCGTCGCTTTCAAATTCTTCCTTCCATTGGCATGTTATTCTGTTTTTTGGGGTTTTCTTGTCTAGGTTTTGGAAGTGATGCTGAAAACCCTCATTTGCCTCATAATCATGAGCAGAACCAAGTGGTGTACACTGGCACTCACGATAATGAAACGGTAGTCTATCCTCTGATCCTTCCTTTTGAGAAGTACATCTTTGTTTGCACTTCATTTTCATTGAAAAATGGCGTGCTTTGTGAGAATTCTGATGGTAAATTTTTATTTTTATTTTTGATAGCTCTGATGGTAAAGTATTATTAGATTGGGCTTGCACAATTGACTTCTGTTGCATCTTCTGTCAGTTCTAAATTTCTTCCACATTTTGTTTTCTCTCCTTTTTGAGGGGTGGGATAGGGGAGTTGAAAGCAGAAATTAATTTACAACTTTGAAAAGCACCCTTCTGATTCTTTGTAAGTATTACAGATTCGAGGATGGTGGGATGTCTTGCCACACAATGAGAAATCCAATGTGAGCATGATTCAATCCCTCCAATCAGCTTTTGAAAGATTAGCCAGTATGGATGTTGTTCATACTGAAATTTAATATTATATTTCTCTGATAGGTACTAAAATATCTTGGAAATATTGAGGAAGATGAAATCTCATGGGCACTAATTCAGGCTGCACTTTCTTCAGTGGCGCAAACTACTGTTATACCGATGCAGGATA
Source organism: Fraxinus sp. D2006-0159 (assembly GCA_903798375.1). Lineage (NCBI taxonomy): Eukaryota > Viridiplantae > Streptophyta > Magnoliopsida > Lamiales > Oleaceae > Fraxinus > Fraxinus sp. D2006-0159. The sequence continues at coordinate 8,863 of CAIGRQ010090876.1, forward strand.
TTATTGGGTTGGGAAGTTCTGCTAGGATGAATATTCCAGCTACTCAGGTAAACGGCTGCATTTATGGACATATATACGTGGATACATACAAATTTACTCGTTGAAGGGTATTTGGGATCTCTGTATCTGATGGATCATGCCTGAGCTGACTCATTTTTGTTCTTTGTGACCATTAGAGCCTGAAGTATAGTTTTAAAAAGAAGGCATAAAAATGTAGGAAGAAGAAAATTTAGAATCTAATAAGAAACCGCCAAAAGTCCCAGTATTGAATCTCACTTGTTCAGTGCAGCACATTAGAAAATATCAGCGGCTGTGATGATATTATTATGTTCTTTGTCCTGTGGAACCAGTACTTGGTAACTCAATTAACGAATATGGATGCACATACCTTTGTAACATAACATGATTGCATGTGTGCGAGAGTGACACGTGTCTATTCAGGTGTGAATCTGTAAACTATGTTCTACGAGTTGTCTTTTGCTTAACTGATGATTCTTTATCATCTTTGGAAATTGTAACACTCCATTAGCATAATTTATAATCTACTTAAGAAACCATGCTCCTGTAGAATCTTTTTGCATTCTTCTTCCTTCTGTTCTCCTTTCTTAAACTTCAGACCCATGTTGGTGATCTAGACGTATACTCACCGTGTATGACATTCCTTGATTCCATCAAGCGATACGATTTAAAGAATCAATGGCTTTTTATTGAGGGAAGACAAAAGAATAGTTTGCTGTGCCCCCTAGACGGCATGTTAAGTTGGCTGCATGTGTAGGGATCACAACATCTGGACGTATCAAGTATATTTCATTTGGCTTTTTTCCTTGTGCAGTTTGGAAACTGGAGTTGGAGGATCCCCAAGTCCATGAGCTTTGACAGTTTGAATGCAGAAGCAACGAAACTAAGAAATTTGCTCACCACGTACGGACGGTTGTAGCCATTGGTGAAATCCTGATCCTGTAAGTTAAATCATCCAAGTCTTGGATTGATATCGAAACTCTGTTTTTTTAGCTATTTTGTAAGCAACTTGCTGTCCTTTCCCACCAGGCGGCTATAATAGTTCAAGAGATTGTAAGAGAGAGGTAAAATGATTTTAGATATATGTAATATGTTATATCGATAATTTGTCTTGATGCTGTGTTTTACTTGTAATCCAATAAAGAGAGTTAACACACTGTGCTTGCAGTTGCCTGCTTGGTGGTTCACTTGCTTTTCAATTTTGTGTTCGGCTATTAATCGAGTTATTTTGGATTAGAATAACTTAATTAACTAAATCATAAATGCTGTATTATCGATCATATGAACTCAACGAAAATCTTGAAATAAGAATCCGGCGTCAGCTAACATATAATCTCGACATTTAGCTTATGTTTGGCTCATGTTTATAAATATTCAAATCATTTTTTTCTTTTTTCATATAGACCAACGAGTACTATTTATTCACAATTCATTTTATTTTTCTATTTATTAATTTAATAATCTCTATATAAACACTTCTCAAACATATTTTTAATTTCTAAAAGTAGTACTCAAACAAAACACGATTTTATTGATACGACAATTATCTTTTGTTAAACTACTCTATAATTAAATTAAATGTCATGATTTTTGCTTATTATCGTACCTATGTCCTCAACTTTAATCGTTGCACTCTTATCACATATTTTTCATTAAGAAAGATTTATTTGCATCACATGTTTTTAAATAAGTAAATAAATAAATAAATATAAGAATGTGATTAAATATTTGTCCCTCGTTTCAAAGCACGATAATAGAAAATTTAATTGTGACAATAAACCTGAAACGCAATTTTATTTTATTTTTGTAGCGTGACAAAAATCGTGAACATGCTATTGATATAAAAGTATGAAGAGTTAGATATAAATTGTGATATGTCTCGTTATATGGTTCGTTTAGTTGACATTTACCGTTTCTTGAACTTGACTTAGATTTGTTTTAAAGGGTTTAATTACAACTACAGAAGCCCTACATTGAACAAACTAACAGAGAAAAAAATAAGTAGAAAGAAAACATTTTTTTATAAATAGTGAAGTAAATTAACGTCAGCCCCACAGCACTAGCCAACAGTTCTCTCCTTCTTCCTCCCCTCGACGACTTTCCAGTACACGCGCCACTTCGCCAGGTACCCTTTACCCCTTTCTCTCTTTCACACACAAACACACACACACACACATATAAACAGTAGATCAGCGTGAGTGCTTTCTGCTTGGAATTTTTATTTTTAATTTTTTTTTGAAGAAAATTAACTCAAACTCTCAATTCCTAATCCGCTAATCGGTCCTTATTCCTAAATCAAATTCTTTACGTTCTCCTCTCTATTTTGTTAATGTGGGGGTAAATAATCAACTAATTAAATCTTTAGTCCGAAGAATGTGTGTTTTCACACTATTTAATAATTTGCAGTTTCATTTTACAACAGTGGTTTCTTTTCTTTTTCTTTATTCCCTCTTAAGCTATTTATTTTTTATTTTTTGTACAATTAAATTTTTTAGATCTTAACATGTGAGTTGTGACAGTGACAATTGGATTTTGCTATATGTTTTATTATTGTGTGTTTAGTCTTCTTGTTGTGATTGCTTCTTTAACTCCAGGCTGGAGGCTTTAAGTTCAAGGCCAAAGGCATATGGAGCGAACTGTAAAGAATGTTTATTTATTTTGTTTTCAAGTGATTTCTATCCCATTGGGGGTAGATATTTGTTTCAAGTCGAAGAAGATGTATTTTATGAAATTGATAATGAGTTCAATATGCAGCATTTTTAAAATATGAAATCCATATGAAACAATTGTAAATTACATTTTTATTGTTATTGTGTTATTTGAATTCTTTTTTCTGTACTAAATTCTTGCTCTCACTATACCGAAATCCTGGCTGTGCCCCTGCAGTGCTGCTCGATGCTCCACTGTGGAAGTAATTTACAGTTATTCTCATGCATGTTCCTACATTCTTTTTTTTTCATTCGTTCCAATGGAATTATATCTGAACCCAAACTTGTAATTTGTATTTGCTCAATTCATTTCTACTGTCAATGAAGAATTGATCTATGTTAACATCTTTTCTAATAGTTAATTTTATCTTATAAACAGTAATTTTGTGTTTGTTTTGAGTTCTGCGACTTAAATCCATTTGCGTTTCTTTAATGGTTC